>JAHBCN010002260.1:57500-95075 GCA_019359885.1 Listronotus oregonensis
AAAATATACAGACAGGTCCACTGTAGTAGAAACATAGGAATCACTTAGGCGAATTGACTTACATTTGCCTGACTCGAGCTAGCAAACAAAACTTGCAAGAACGATGCGATAAATGTTGAATGTTTTTGAAGATTTAATTTTAAATTTAAATATTATTTGCTTTTTTGCAGCCGCAGGTATTGCAAATACGTGGTAAGTTCTCTTGGAAACTCGTTTCTTTACTAAAAATAAATAATAATAGACGTTTACGAACTTCGTGAAAAGATTTAAATTGTAAAATGGTATTTCCAAGGAAAATCTAATCGACAAATTTATAAAATTTGGTAATATCTGGTTTCAGCAAGATGGTTGTCCCGCTCACAATGGACGTATTGTTCAAGGATATTTTAACAATACCTTTCCTAACCGTTTGATTAGTGGACGTGAAACCATTTTGTGGCCCGCGAGATCACCAGACCTTACTGCTAATGATTTTTTTGTGGGTTATTTAAAAATGAGGTTTATGGTCATGATAGGGCTAATAATTTAGAAGAACTTCGAATAAAAATCGAAGAAGCTTTTCAAACTATCAGCCCTAATATGCTAACAAACGTTAGACGGGGTTTTTACGACCGTTTGGGATATTGCCTTGCGCAAGAAAGAGGTTTGTTTGAATATTTATTATAATGTCATTTTAGAGTATTTTTTATGTTTATAATTATTTATTTTTCATTGCGTACTATTTTAATTTTAGAAATAAGTTTTGTGTTTAGAGAACTTACTTTTTATTTTCATTATTTTTAGGCAATTAATAAACTGATAAATAAAGCTGTTGTATTTAATTCCCTATGTATAAATAACGGTATTAAGTATCAACTGTTTTCTCAACAGATTAGACCGCATAAAACAACACACCCGTCCGAAAGCATATTACAAACTGAGATTCGGTTCGATTAATCATGCATGCCGACATTTATCGATCGATGCGGACAGTAGTAAATTCATCTGTTCCCTGCCTATGTTTCTACTACGCTGGACCTGTCTGTATAGGGTGTTTCTTTAATATTTCGAAAAAAATTTGACGCTCTCTAGTGGCTAACTGAAACAATTTTAGATATATATTTTAACGTTAGGAATCTTTAAAAGAAACTATCGTAATTTTCTAACACCCTGTATAACTTTTTTTGGAGAAATCAACCCCTGTATTGCCCTTTCAGATTTCTTAATGCCCTTTTACCAATTTTGGCCGCCCTTCAGTTTATAAATGGCGGTCCGATCATCAGTTTTCAAATTGAAAACGAATATGGCAGTACCTACGATTCTTTTGGTGCTGACAAGCTTTATTTAAAGGAACTTAGACAGGTTTATCTAGATAACAATATAACTGAGTTACTCACAACAGCGGATGGAGTTAATAAATTTGGTACAAACGGTACACTTGCCGAATATTTTTTAATAACGGCAAATTTTGGCTGTAAGTAACCACTATCTTTCGGTCTTCTTCGTACTTGCTTTTGTCTTTATGTTCTTGTGTTGTAAAAAGTACTGCTTACTAGTTGGTCTCAATCCTAACTTATGCTTGTGGCCACCATAAGGTCCCGATTTAAGCTACATTTTGTAAGATTATGCTATTCCAGTATTTTTTTATCATGGGACGGTCTAATCCTAAGTACCAACGTAGCATGGATGCCTTCAGTAAAAAATAGTTCATTTAAACGGGTTTTAAAGGTGTAAAGGATTAGAAAGAAAGAGAAAACCTCTGCAGGCAGCAGGTTTCATAATTTAGACACTCCAGACATGAAAAAATAAAATAAGATGCGCTGTAATTGGATGCATAAGAGTGTATTTTCTGAGATCAGAAGCCCTAGATTGACAGATCTTCTACCGATCGTCAGTGGGCAAGAGAAAGAAGCTTTCTTGTAACGGTCAGATCACTAATAAAGCGGACGGCTCTTCTCAAGATAAAATTAAGGATGCTAAGTGTCTGGGAGACGCCACTCCCTAGACTAGGAACAATATTCCAAAGATGATCTGATTTGGGAGATATACTGATAAAACTAAAATAAAATTAAAGTAGAGAAAGTTGATTCGTATATCTACCTAGGTCAGGAAATAACAATGGGCAAAAACAACCAAGAACTTGAAATTGACCGTAGAATACGCCTAGGATGGGCAGCGTATGGTAGATTGCGATACGTTTTTAACTCCAATCTTCCTCTGAAACTAAAAACTAGAATTTATATGGAACGCGTCCTCCCAGCAACAACTTATGGTAGCGAAACATGGGTCTTAACAAAAAAAATACTTAATAAGTTAAAGGTGCACCAAAGAGCCATAGAGCGGAAAATGCTAAAAATAACACTTAAAGATCACAAAACCAAGGAGTGGATAAGATATAGAACTAGAGTAGAGGATATAACGAGACGAGTAGGTGCTCTAAAATGGAACTGGGCTGGACACGTTGCCCGAAACACGGACATTTGGAGCGGAAAAGTGACGAGATGGAGACCATGGGGGGAGAAAAGAGGCATCGGCAGACCACAGCAGAGATGGTATGATGACATTAAACTGACAGCATGACTAAACTGGTATCAGGTGGCACAATATAGGAACACCTGGAAGATATGAGAGAGGCCTATATCCAGAGGATAGAAAATGGCGAAGAAGAAGAAGACCGATTAAACAAATTGGAAGGGGAAATATTTTTTGTCTCGAAAGAGAATACATACATGCCATAAATTAAGGATATTTTTGAAAGTAACCTTTACAAGGTTAAATGAGTAAATTTGACAGATTGAAAGCAAAGGTTGAAACTCTATTCGCGACAACGAAGATTATTGTGTTTTTGAGGCATTAAACTGGACAAGATTTTTGCTATTCCAATCATATAATAATAATTTGAAACCCCATAAAAATATATCTGCTTTACTAGAAACTTCTTTTCCAAATCAAGCTTTGACACTGGCTGGCAAATATTAAGCTGGGTTTCCACTAGCGCCTAT
The DNA here is from genome assembly GCA_019359885.1 of Listronotus oregonensis. NCBI lineage: Eukaryota > Metazoa > Arthropoda > Insecta > Coleoptera > Curculionidae > Listronotus > Listronotus oregonensis. The sequence continues at coordinate 60,482 of JAHBCN010002260.1, forward strand.
CCCAAAAGTTTTTGCGCAAGGACGTTTCAAAACTAGCGGATAGCTAGTCGGTTTCTGGATGTGAATCAAAATTTTTGGCTTCGTGTTAATTCACACGTATTTAAAACTTCCAAATGAAAAAATTTTGGCTCTATGTTGCGAATCGCTTTGCTTTATGGAAATATTTGATCAAAACAAGAACTTCGCGAGTTATCCTCGCGAAACGGTTACGCGAGTTATTTCCGCGCAGTAGAAACCCAGCTTTTAAGTAACAGTTCCTATGGTCAGCAAAACTACAGATGATATTTATCGTTCACATCATTGATGTGAAAAAGAAATAAAGTTGGCGCCAGTATTGAGCTCTGGGGCACCCTAACATTAACTTGGTGAAAGCTAGAAGAGTGACCATCTATAATAACTAATCGTCGTTTAAAAACGAAACTGGAGAAACAAAGTTTAGGTGACAGGCCACAAAAAAAGGTTTATTAAAGACCTTAATTACCAGATTTGGTCAAAAGCCTTGGATAACTCAGAGCAACAATTTGGGATTCACCAGAAGCTCAAGGGTCTTGTTCTAGTTGTATGAGATAAAGGCTGCGGATCCTTTGTGACAAAATCCGTACTGTTATGGAATTTTAAGTTTTTCTATTGTGAAATTCTGTGTTTCTAATATATGTTTTATGTTCTTTTATGCGTTTGGCTAATGGAGATATATAGATGACATTTTTTCTATTTACCAACATGACGAAAATTGTCTAAATAATTTTTAACACATATTAATACACAAGAACCCACTATTCATTTCACTTTAGAAAAAGAACAAAACTCACAACTACCTTTTCTTGATATTTTCTAATAAAAAAAGATGTAATTAATTTCGAAACCAAAATTTACAGAAAACCTACGCATACAAACAGATACTTAAATTTTAACTCTAATCACCCAATAATGGTAAAGAAAGGAGTTGTAAAAAGTCTTTTTGATAGAATTAAAATAATTTGTTCTGATCAAAACAAAGAAAATGAAAAAGAATTTTTAAAAGATATTTTAGTTCAAAATAATTATCCTCCTGATTTTATAAATAAATGCTTTCTAGAATTTGAACAACCAAATTTAAGACAAAATCAAAATAGACCTGTTACAAATCTATTTTTACCATATATTCCTGGCTTATTAAATAAAATTCAACGAATAGGTAACAAATTTAATATTCGCACTATCTTTAAAACACAAAACACCATTAGATCCCAAGTAACAAAAACAAAACCATACAATATAAATGAAAACACAAAAAATGTCATTTATAAGATCCCTTGTGAATGTAATAAATTTTATATTGGTGAAACTTCCGGACCATTAGCCAAACGCATAAAAGAACATAGAACATATATTAGAAACACAGAATTCCCCAAATCAAAAATCTGTCAACACGCATTTGATAATAACCACATAATTTTTTCATTGCCTTGCAAACAAATAAGTGAAGAGATATAGGTCTGTATTTAGAAGATAAACAAAATCCTTTCTTTGCGGTATATATGGTACTTCAGTGCGTAACAAAGCGGAAAGTATCTTTATAATTATTTAACCCTTATTTTATCAAGTAAAAAATTCTGCCAGAAATTTTAAAATATTATCACTCTTGAGAATGGAATTTAAAATAAATTAAATACTTGCTATTAATGAAAGTATTATTCATTATCTTTAAGTAGGTAAGCAATGTTTACGGATGCGCACATTTTGACCTTTGTCATCCTAAGATTTTAAAGCAGTTTACTAATTGTACAAAGTACTAAATAGTTAATGAGGATCATTTATTTTATTATTAACAAATAGATAAGACCGTAAGAAATTTTGAGTTAGATATTTCATTCAATAAAGGCAAATAAGGGTTAAATTATATTGTCTAGTCAAGAGGATAGTTATTGGTATAATATAAGATGTTTTTAAAATAATGTAGACTCAAGAAAATTCTAAGACATATTTAGGTGCAATGAATGCCTTTCCGTACAAATTAAAGTAATAATTATTTAAATTTTTATTTTGTACATAGCTGAACAACAAAGCTGACTTGTTCCTAATGTTTTTATAAAAATAATTAATAACTCTGAAATGTATTGTAGTACAGTAAACGAAAGTGTGAACCTGAAGATCAGGTTGGGCCGTCATAATTTTGTTTTTAATTTGCAGGTATTAATGTATACAATAACCTCTGAAAATATCATATATAAAAAAAATGTCCGCAAGGGCCTGAAAATGGCCCTCAAGAGCCCGGAAATCATTTTTTCAACTAATTTGGTCGATATCTCCCGAAATATGACACTTAGGCAATTTGTGTTTGGACGAGAATGAAGAGCAGTTTATTAACTGCAAAAATGATTCCCATCACCTTTGTCAAAAATTTGATAGTTGTTGCAATAATCGGCCATAAATGCGCCGAGTATTTTTTGCACATGCTCCGTATCTCGAAAGGTGCTTTAAGCTACTTACACTTCCAAACGGACGGACTAATTTTTAAATAACTCACGTAAAAATGCATATTTTTGCATAATTTAAATTTTACATGAAAGAAGAAACGTGTAGCAATAATATCTTGTTACTGTTTCCTTGTTTTTGTTTCTTTAGAATATTAAAAACTCGAGCCAAAGTTAGTTTTTGCTTGATATTTTGACCCTCCTACCAATTTGTACATATTTTTTTTATAAAAAGTAATATTACCGACTTCTGGAGCTTTGGAAGGTGTTCAATACATTCTGTAAAATTCAATAAATATATTTGTAAATTTTTATAAACAACGTGTTTTTCTTAGTGCAGTTTTTTGAATTTCCGGAGTTTTCGAAAATGCTCGGGTCTATCGGGAACTAATAAATATTCAAGGACCATAAACAATCTTTGTAAATAGGATTCTAGATTTTGAATGGATACATTCTATTATTTCAAGAAATGGAAAAACTTAAAATTGTCCCTTTTTTTTAGTTTTCGAAAAATTTTAAAAAAAAGGGCTTTTAAGTTTTTATTTCCCACGTGTTTTCATTTTTGTTAAATAAAGTTTAATCAAATCAGATTATTTTGAAAGGAACTTCCTTTTAATCTAAAGTGTAGAAAATGTAAAAAAATTCTTACATTAATGTTTTATTTATAACGAAGATCTAGAGAAAATTGTGAGGACAATATATAAATAAACAACTCAATTATTTGGAAAGTTTAAGGGCATTTTTTGATGCACTTTAATGAAGATCTTGTGATATAAATATGAAAGTCAAAGTAAATTCTGGTACGATGGAATGTTTTATTTATAACGAAGATCTGATTGAAGACATTGTGATGGTAACACGTGGATTAGCAACTTTAATAGATGTAAGCAAGATGAGAAAGGACAACCACCATGTGTTTCTACAGAAGCAATCCTCTCTGGAAATGAATAGGAAGTGTAGGCTGAAGTACTCCCCAATGAATAATGGCAGCTGAATATGGATAGTCACTTTGTTAAAGACTCGACAAAATTTGATTTGACTTTCTCCAAAGCCCCAAGAGAAAAAAAGACAAGCCAACAAAGCCCAGTCTTTTATTTTTGTTCCAATTTTTTGTTCTGTTAACTACCAGCTAATATAAATGATATTTATAAAATGATAAATAAATGATCTTTACGTAACTTTGGATAACAAAAAAATAAATAGTAAGGCAATTTGTTTAAACTTTTTAAACTTTCTTCTTGATTAATAAAAGTAAGCATTCAAATTTTACAATCCTATTTATACAGATTGTTTGTAAATAAAAGAGCAGAAAGTATTGAAGCCAATGTGGGTACACGCGCTGTAGCAGCCGGCTGTTCGATACTATACATGAACGGTACGCGCACGGAATAAAATAATAAATAAACAACTCAATTATTTAGAGAAAGTTTAAGGGCAATTTTTTTTGTCCTGCACTTATTAAAGTACTTTATGAAAATATATTGTGAAAAAGGTCAGAATGTGATCTTTAATACATTTGTAAAGCTCAAAAAATTTGAACACGAAGAGAAAGTAATCATTAAAAAAAAATTATTGGGACAAGAATTTCCTTGATTTTCCGGAAAACTAAAAAATTTGGAAAAAAAAAGAGTGCTATCGAGAAGGAGACAATCTACGCTTTTGAATGATGTGCATTGTTGGCCGATATGGTCCTTGAATATATATTAATTAGCGATAAACCCAAGCATTTTTAAAAACTCCGGAAATCTAAATGAACCGCCCTAAGAAAAACACGTTGTTTATAAAAATACACAAAAAATATTTATTGAGTCTTTCGGAATGTTTTAACACTTTTCCAAAAGGATTCGGTAAAATTACTTCTTATAAAAAAAAATATGAACAGATTGATAGGAGGGTCAAAATATCTACCAAAAAATTAACTTTGGCTCGAGTTTTTAATATTCTAAAGAAACAAAAAAAAGGAAACAGTAACAAGATATTATTGCTATACGTTCCTTCCTTTCTGTAAACTTTGAATCATGCAAAAATATGCCTTTTACGTGAGTTATTTAAAAATTAGTCCGTCCGTTTGGAAGTGTAAGTAGCTTAAAGCACCATTCGAGATACGGGGCATGTGCAAAAAATACTCACCGCATTTATGGCCGATTATTGCAAAAACTATCAAATTTTTGACAAAAGTGATGGGAATCATTTTTCCAGTTAATTAACGGCTTTTCATTTTCGTCCAAACACGAATTGCGTAACTGTCATATTTCGGGAGATTTCGACCAAATTAGTTAAAAAAACGGATTTCCGGGCTCTTGAGGGCCATTTTCAGACCCTTGCGGACAATTTTTAATATATGATATTTTCAGAGGTTAATGTATACATTAATACCTGCAAATTAAAAAAAAATTGTGACGGCCCAACCTGATCTTTAGGTTTGAGGTTTTTTCGGACTTCATTTACTAAACTATTGTTACAAAAATACCTGGCGAATTATCTTTAATTTTTTTTTTATTTGTTTGTAAATGTCTACTTATTATTTGGTTTGCATTTATGGGATGTTTCTGTCTTTGTGAATTTAAAGTGCTTCCATTTGACACCCATTTCGTACCTAGGTCTTTAAGTAATTGCGAGGATCTTATTGAAAAATATTCTTATCCAAAAAAGATTTGCACAAAATAGCAGAAGGACAAGTTAAACAAAGAATCAGCTCACAGGACAGTGAACAAATGTTTGTGACACATGAGCTTTTCTGACTTAGTCAAAAAGATGCGTGTGATTAAAAAATAACACATTTAATTGTAAAAAATTGTAAAGAAACTAACAATAAGAAACTGATTGCAAAGGATATATGGAAGGGCTAAGGTATGGAACTGATGACAGACAGCCGTTGGAATAAAAAAAAATTGGTATAATATAATCACAATTTGCTCAGGACGAGCTTAGAAGTAAACTAAAAAAGATGACAAGAAATACTTTCTTATAAGTATGATATAACATAGTTCAGGAGAATTACTTTATTTACGCTCAAAGTATAAGAAATACAACAGTGCAAATTTAAGTAACTACTGCATTTTAAATTACATATTCAATTCGTCTGCGTATTCAAGTGAAGTTTTAGAGAAATAGAATGGTAATTATACAGAAAGTGGCCGCAACGCCGATTTTAACGAAATTTGGTATACGGGGGTTTTTTGGGGCGCTGATTACGAATCTAAAAACCTTTTTTGGCGGTAACGTTTCGTTTTTGAGATATTCATAATCAAACTTGAAAATCAAACTAACTTCATTTACACTATATTCCCCCTTCTTTTTGTACACAATTCTTGATTTTTACACTAAAGTGGCACACAATATTTTATAAACACCTTTTAAAAACTTTTTTATGTATATTTTACACCCTTTTCCATTAAATTGCCAAGTATGACTTTTAAACAGTGCCGCCATGTTTGCTTAAAAATTCCCTATTGTATACATGGTTGCGGCGTTCGAAAGTGAATGTTTACAATTAAATAAAAAATAAGTATTAAATAAATATAAAAACAAGTTAGTGTAAAAATCAAAAAATCTGTACAAAAAGAAGGAAATAGTGTAAATGAGGTTAGTTTGATTTTCAAGTTTGATGATGAATATCTCAAAAACGAAACGTTACCGCCAAAAAAATTTTCAGATTCGTGATCAGGGCCTCAAAAAACCCCCGTATACCAAATTTCGTTAAAATCGGCGTTGCGGCCACTTTGTGCATAATTACCAATAGAATTAATGATGCAGTCCAGATAAAATATTCTTACCTCTCGCTTCCCCTCGATAAGACGGGGACTAATTTTTCTCTTGCTCAAAGAGTCGAGGCGAAACAAAAGTTCGTCCTTTTCTCGTCAAGATGCTCTGGTTCTTCTTTAGATCTCTCGTTCTTTTCACAGTGGAGTTTGATGCACAATAGCAAAAAAATATGAGTTATCATAAAAAAAAAATTAAATTTAAAATAATATGAAGGATCAAATTAAACAAAAAATATGTCATTCAAAAATTAAGCAAATATAAAATGAGGAAAGAAACAGAAACTTGCAAAGAGTAATTAAAACACTTGCCCTAAACCTTTATTATAGAACTTAAACGACAATAACTAATTCATTTAGTAGGAAAACGCCAAAAAAAAGGTCTGTATCCCTCAATGATTTGAAAACTAAAACGGATGAATACAGCAAAAATCATCAGTTTGTAGGTACATACATGTAATACCGTCGTTTTTGGTCGAAATAAAACGAAGATGGCGACTTATACGATTTTTTTTAAATGATTTGACAGCGGATGCAAGAAAGTAATAACGAATACTTACTTTTCCAGATTCTTTAATGCGCTTTTACCAATACTGGCCACACTTCAATTTATGAACGGAGGTCCGATCATCACTTTTCAAGTCGAAAATGAATACGGTAGTACTCAAAGTTCTTCCTTTACGACTGATAAAAAGTACTTACGAGAACTTAGAAAAATTTATTTGGATAACAATATTACTGAGTTACTGACAACAGCAGATGGAGTAACGACATTTCGAACTGCTGGTACAATACCAGAATATTTTTTGATTACTGCAAATTTTGGATGTAAGTAAATATATTAAAAGAGTTCAATGCACCTTTTTTTTGTTATTCTGTTTCGGGGAAACGTCAATGTTATGTATAATTAGTGTTAATAAAAAGTTCAGTGTTCCCTCTAATTTACATGTCTTTGGGTTTTTGTTTTTTGTCGTATTAGACAAAGCATTATCTACCAGAAAATTAAAGTTATTGGATGTATGGTGGCAGGCATGTTTTAGCTCAAAACTCTTTGTTGGCGTCCAACATTAAAATTTGTCATTCCCTGAAATGACTAGTCGCAGAGCTGTCACAATTACTTTTAAAAAGAAATTCAATTACAACTACAAATTACTCTTCTAAGTAGTAGTAAATTACAATTACCAATTACTAGCATGTTTGTTAAAAGTAATTCAATTATCAATTTAAACTAAAATTAATTAAATATTTTAGCAATTACTCCATTTAAATTACCACGTATAGTAAACACGGTACACTAAACAAATAAAATATTTATACTAATATGCATCATACGCGCACGTCACACTATTCAAACTGCTTTCTCGGTAAGTTCAACATTAATTGACTCTAAAATAAAAATTTCTTTTTATCCTACCCCAAACATCAACATATTTTTCCACAAAAAAAATATATAAAAACGGCGGCGGTAAGCATCAATTGAAAATACTAAATTGGCACGGAGGCAGGGTTCGCCGGATTCAAAGCGGCCCGTCGTGTTTCAAGATGCTCTTTTTGGCTGGCTAAAATTCCGGCAGTTTTTTCGTAAAGAAAGGTAATTGAATTTTTCGTAGTAATTCAATTATTTATTAGGTAATTGAATTATTTTCTAAGTAATTTAATTACTTTTTAAGTAATTAAATTACCTGGAACTCGTGAAAATCAATTTCCAATTACGATTACATTTTCTTATTGATTGATAACCCAAATACAATTACCTTTTCCGAAAAGTAATTAAATTAAAGTAATGCAATTACTGAAAAGTAATTAAATACGATTTTTCAATTATTTTAATTCAATTATCGATAGCTCTGACTAGTCGGTACATGTATTGCCGGTAAACAGCGTTATTTAACTAAACAGAATTAACCATTTAGTTATTTTTTGTAATGCAATAATAATGTAAAAACGATTATTACGGTTTTTTCCTAAAATAAACTTAGGGATTACAGAAAATGACTAAATCTTTAGTAAAACACTGTAATATTAATGCTATTACGCTGTTGGCTGGCAATACATGTAGTGACTAGTTATTTCAGGGAATTACGGATTCCAGTGTTTGGCGGTGACATATATAACAAGAATCGAGATATACTCTTGCTCAGATAGGTCCAAAACATTTGTCAAATATAGAAAACGTAAGAGAAGAATAAAAAATACATTTTTTCTATTTTAATCGCTAATAACTTTGTAAGAATTGGTCGTAAAGAAAAAATATTAAAAAGGAAAATTCTAGTAAATACAATTTCGATAAAATAGGATTGGTTAGAAATCGGAAGATATATTATGTTGATTGCAAAATAGCAATAAACAGAAAAGGAAAAGACATAGTTTTCTACATAATATTTTTGGTTCTTTAGGTCTTTCTCAGGACCTCCATAATTGGCATAAATAACCTTATGCTTGATGAAACATCACACCAGATTTCATTAAAATCGGATTACTAATTTTGTAATAGTAATTTAATTTCGATTAAAAAAATATAACAGTGACCTATTGGGTAGAGTCCAGAGTATGGGACTTAGATATTTAATTTTTTTTATGTATACTAGAGGTGTTCAGCTTAAAATATCTTTTATTAAAAGCGAAAATTGAATTATTTGTCCGCCCTCAGCAATTGTCTAAAGCTATGAACTTTTTTATTTAATATCTTCGCGAATTTATGACGGAAATTTTTACTGAAAATATAGATTGAGGGTACTAAGAAAGACGCTTTTTTTATTGAGCAATAGCAAATATAAAACTTCTGCAAATGATTTATTTGGATGATGATCTTGTTTTTATTTATGCTTTACTAATTAAATAATTTCAAATCACAACTTTTTTATATAACTTGTTTAATCATTCTTCTTCAAAATAATGAAAAAAATAATTATTTAATAATTTCAAAGCAAAACTTTTTTATATAAATTGTTCTGACAATTATTGTTCAAAATAATTTAAAAAAAAATTTTTTTTTTCTTAAAATAATTGTATAAGTAAAATATAAATAACAATAAGACAACAATTTCATATAAACCTTCTTTAAAATTTAATATTTTTATTGTTTATAGATTTGCTGTAAACACCTGTAAACAAGCGTCTTTCTGAGTACTTTCAGATATTATTTTTAGTAAAGTTATTTCTTAAAAATTTCCAAAATATTTAATTTGTTTATGCAAAAAAATGTTTATAACTTTAAAAAGTTTGATGTGAAAAAGCACACAAGCGTCTAAGTTGTATACCGACTGCAGATTGGCATTGTCTCCTATGGCACGACGCAACCTTAAGGTGCGTACAGACATAGAACAAATCTTCGTTTCGCAACATCGTCGCGCAACAATTTTTTGTTACGCATCGAAGTTTGTTGTTTCGATAAATTATTGTGTAACAAGACAACGTCGTATAACCTATAGCAGAACATTCTGACGTTCCATATTTGCCCATGTACCATTTTAATTAATAAAAATAAATGTATTGGCGCGCTCTTGTTAAGGTGCGTCCAGACTTGTAACAGAACCCCGTATCGTGACACCGTCGCGAACATTTTCTCGACGGGGCATGGACAGGGCGAACTTCAATGCGTGTCCTCGTTGCATGACATCGTCGCGTACCTAGCTGCGAACCTTCATGCGTTCCACTTAAAACACATTTAATTTTCATTTTTTCTCTTCGTAAAGAAGCCAACAAATTCGAACTTTTCTTTTTGCACTCATCAACAGAAGTTCCAAGTTCATTTGCAATTTTTTCCCACGCATCGTGTTTTTTAATTTTGTTATAATAATGTTAATTTTTGCTGTCCCATAATATTTCTTCTTCCCTATAAAACTCGATAAATTTTAAAGTGGCCTCCTGTGTCCAATCCATATCGATCAATAAGCACTGTTAAGTCAAAAGCGCGCCAAAAGTTAAATACCTACCTCGTAGGTTGAACAAATGTAAATGACACGAAAACGAAAACGCATCAGATACCCATTTCCGTCCAGACTTGCCGAACCAAACAGCGTGCCAATCCTTTGATGCGACGCCGAAAAACCGACAACGCATGGAAAGGTTGGATGACACGCTGTAAACGCGTCGATGTCACGGATTGGAGTTACGGGGTACCGTCCAGACTATACGCGACGAGATTCGCGACGGCGATACGATACGGGGTTTTGTCACAAGTCTGGACGCACCTTTACGCATTCCCATCCAAACTTGCAAACAGACGACGCAACATCAGCCCATATCATCTCTTTGAAGTGACGCTGAAAAACCGACAACTGATGGGACGCCGTGATGTTCCGATGTTACCGAGTTACGCTGTTACGATGTACCGTCCACATATGTTACGCGAACATGATACGAACGTGTTACGATACGATGTTTTGTTCTATGTCTGTACGCGCCTTTAGAAAAATGTATGTCGTTACGGACAACAATGTTCAAACGATTCTCTTCTGCCTTAGGAAACCACGTGCTAAATATTGAAGCGTCTGAATGCAGTAGCATATGTTGCGAGTAATTTCCTCATTGTAAGGGGCATTATCTACTCTAAAAATAAAATTTAAATGTTTTGTTTTCTTAGATTATTATTTTATTGTAATATATAAAAAAAAATTAGTAAGATTTTGCTTTAGGAGTATTTTTATTTACATTAAGCCATAAGTGCCTCTTCTTTTTTGTTAGTTCTGATCACTACTAACCAGAACTAGTTCGTAGTTCTAGTTCTGCTTCTTTGGTTACTAGTAAACAGAACTAACTGTTTACAATCCTCCAAAATCCTCCGTTCGTTTTTTTTTAGTCGCTTTGTTTTTAATTTTATCGTCAAATTTCAAATTTCGCAAAAATATGTATGGTTTTCTAAAAACCATAGCCAGCTGATTTTTTTTCACTCAAGAATTAGCCTATGCAAATATTTGAAATGTCTCTAATTTCAAGCAAAATGTAGATATTTTTGCGAAATTACTACTAATCAGAACTAACCACGAGCAAAGTTTTCATGCTGTTGCTAAACTGCAAACTGAAACAAACAACATCGACATGATGACGTCAGGAAACAGAAGATATTGTCCCACCTACTTGTGACAATATCTACTGCATTCAGACGCTTTAATATTTATTACGTGTTGTCTAACACAGGGAGAATGTCCACCCTTTTGTGAGCAAATCGTAAGGACATTGTCTTTCGTGATTTGACATAAATTTTTCTAAGGTTGCGTCGTACCATAGGAGACAATGCCAATACGCATACCGGCTCTACACTCCGCGAATCACCCCTGCAAGCTTTGACCGAGATTCGCATCAGATTTCTGCGTGAGAAATAATGTCTTTCTACACTTGCAATGTTTATAGTTACTTTTATTGTATCGGGCTGTCTTGCCGCGAGTGTAGAGTTCTTGTATTCTGGACTTTACCTAACTCGCAAAACTGTCCATTTTTCCAGACATAATTGGATTAAAAAATTATCTTCAAAGAGTTCAAAAAATCATGCATATAAACTACGTTTTTTTGTTTATTGCTATTTTGTAAAAGGCGTAAGCCATTTTACGATATCAAATCAATCCTTTCTTGTAGAATATTTAATTGCGAAACTTTTTTTAACTGCTATTCTCTCTACGACCCATACTTATATTCCGGGATCCACCATTAAAAAGCTGGCCAATAAGAGATACGCATAAAACATTTTTTTTATGTTACTATGAACTATAGTCAATTTAAAGCCGCACTGGTGCTTCAGCTCAGCGGGTTCAAATTGCATTTTTTTACCTAGGAAAAGTCATGAAAAGTCGGTTATTTCAATATAACTTGAAAACTATTGATTTTAGGAAAGAAGTATATAATCAAGATTAATTAAAACTACATAATTTTTGTTTATAATTTTTTTTGTAGCTTTTCTAGTTTTTGAGATATTAACGTTTTAAATTTAAAATAAAAACGCAAATATCTTAAAAACTTAGAGAGCTACCAAAAAATGTATTAAACAAAAATTTAAAAAAATATATTTGCTTGCGTATCTCTTACTTGCCAGCTTTTTTGCTGTTTCCTCCCGGCCTATAAAAAAGTGATGAGAGATTAAAATTTTTTAAAAAGCGTTTTTTTTACATCTTGTTTATTAAACACATGTTTTCGCACATTCTAAGAGAGAGCGTATCGCTATTGTTATCCACACTTTTCTAAAGTATTTCCAGCAAAAAGATGCCTACCACCTCGTAAATCTAACCAAAAAGAGATAAGGCTTTGTCTAGTAGTGTTAATAAAAATTCAATGTTCTTTGTAATTTGTCTATGCCGAGGTTTCTGTTTTTATTATTAGTCGAGGAAACAAAGAAATGCCCGGGGGATTGTATGTGCAGTAAGATGGATTTGAATGCGGGTTTTTGCATTTGATTCGTATAAACGTCTACAAACAATAAAAAAATGGTATTTTCAAAATGCATTTAAAAGTTTGCAATTACAAAAATCTTATAACTAGGTAAATTATGATGGAAATAGGCCGGAATTTATTACTCGGGGGTTTTCGAGGTCGCTAAACACGAATATATTATCAAGGGCCTACGAAGTAGCTGGTGCGCGCTAAGGATGGCTTAAAAGTCGTCTTCTGGAGTTTTACGACAATTTCTCCTAATATCAGGCAAATTTTGTTTCTTTGGAAGTTTTTAAGGTCGCAGAACACGAACACGACATTGACTAGGACCTGCGAAATACCTGGTGCGCGCTAAGAATGGTGTAAACATCGTCTTCTGGAGTTTTAGGATAAATCCTCCTAATATCAGCCCAATTTCTTTACTTAAGAGGTTTTTGTTGTTGCCGAACACGAATATGACATCAGCAAGGGCCTGCGGAGACTGGTGCGCGCTAAGGATGGTGTAAACGTCGTCTTCTGGAGTTTTTCGACAATTTCTCCTAATATCAGCCCAATTTTGTTACTTCGGGGTTATCGAGGTCGCTGAACACGAATATGATAGTGACAAGAGCCTGCGAAGTACTTGGTGTGCGCTAAGAATGTTGTAAACGTCGTATTCTGGAGTCTTACGACAAGTCGTCCTAATATTAGCCCAATTTGTTATTCAAGGAGTTTTTGTGGTCCGTTAAACACGAATCTGATATTGGTAAGGGTCTGCGGAGTACCTGGTGCGCCCTAAGAATGGTGTAAACGTGGTCTTTTGGAGTTTTATGACAAATCCTACTAATATCAGCCCAATTTTAATTCTCGGGGGGTTTTTGTGGTAGGTGGGGGGCTTGCGGAGTACCCTGTGCTCACTAAGAATGGTGTAAACGTTGTATTCCAGTACCCGGTACTAGATCATGGCCTTCGAGGTACCCGGTCTCTGGACAGGTTGGTATTAATGTCGTCTTCTGGAATTTTTGAGGTAATTTGTTAAAAGTTAAAACTTATAATTTCTGCTTATAGTATTTATTTAGAAAACTAGATGAAAAGCCTGTCTCCGCCAGGCGAGAGAAAATATTAGTAGCCTCTGTCTCCGTAAGACGCCTTCCGTACGGCTAAGGTAAGAAAACACTTTTTGCTCCTATTTTTGTCCCGGGGGCGAAATTCAAAAAACGGGCTTTGTTAGGTTCTAGCCACTGCTAAAGACTACCACTGTGCCAAATTTCATGATTTTAGCTCAAGCCATAACTTCAGAATCACGTGGATAGACAAATAAATATATATACCTACCTACATATAAATATATCCACATTAGCAAATTATATATATAGATTGTTTAAAGAATATTTTAGTATAAAAAATAAATTTTTTGAAAGTTTAATACATATTAAAAATAATTCATTTATCAATTTCACTGCTTTCTTTTCCTTCTTCGATAACCCCCAAGTAACAAAATTGGGCTGATATTAAAAGGATTTGTCGTAAAACTCCAGAAGGCGACGTTTACACCATTCTTAGCGCGCACTAGGTACTCCGCAGGCCTTTGTCACTATCATATTCGTGTTCAGCGACCTCGATAACCCCCCAAGTAACAAAATTGGGCTGATATTAGTTGGATTTGTCGTAAAACTCCAGAAGACGACGTTTACACCATTCTTAGCGCGCCCCACGTCTCCGCAGGCCCTTGCTAATGTCATATTCGTGTTCAGCAAAAACAAAAACCTCTTGAGTAAAGAAATTGGGCTGATATTAGAAGGATTTGTCGTAAAACTCCAGAAGACGACGTTTAAACCATTCTTAGCGCGCACCAGGTATTTCGCAAGTTCTTGTTAATATCATATTCGTGTTCAGCATCCTCGACAACCCCCATTAATTAAATTTGTTCACAAAGTTTGTAGACGTTCATACGAATCGAAAAAACAGCGTTCAAATCCATCTTACTGCACAAAAAAATCCCTCGTAGGGCCTATTTTTGTGCTACGTTTCCTCGACTATATACAAAGTTTATAAAACTTACTTTTTCCTTAGCTGATCCCAAATCATCGTTCGACACCCTGGAATTATTTCAGCCGGGGCGACCTAAAATGGCCATGGAATACTATCCTGGATGGTTCGACCACTGGAGCGAGGAACACCATACATCTTCCTCGTTAGGAATCATACAAAATTTGGAAACAATTGTACAATATCCAGGATCATTTAATATTTACATGTTTCATGGCGGCACAAGTTTTGGGTTTATGAATGGAGCCAATCTGGAAAATGATTTGGCAGATAATAGTGGATATCAACCAGGTGGGTAAAACAGGAAGTTAAAAGAAGTATATTTTCTGGCTACGGATACACAATATATAACTGGGAAAACATTTAAAAAATTAAAAACAAGCTATTTTTGGAAAAATGCTTAGACCTATCCATAAGTTTTTTAGTCAGGCTTTTTTCTATGAAAAAAAAATTTAAACAGTGTGTTTTAAATTTAAGACATGACGTTATCGATGTTTTTTTTTTAATTGGAAGCCAAGTATAAAATGGGTATAATTGCATATTTAAACGTAGTTTTTAGTTCTGATCAACTTTTCCTTATAACAATTTTCAAAATTATTAAAAATAAAGGTAATTTACTCTTATTGGGCAAAATTCTTACTTTTTGACAAACCTCGTATACGCCAGGAAAAATTTTATATTTGATAGTTGTATTTTAGATTTTAGACCATGCAAAACTGTTTTTTTTTATCTTGGGACAGTCCACGAAGGCTGATGCCTAAGTACTAACATACCGTGGGTGTCTTAAGTGTGCTGAGAGGGAGTTTGTTCACACGGGACGTAAATATTTGGAGATTGGGAGAAGAAGGAAAAACTTCTGCGGGCAGCAGGTTCCATAGTCTTGACACTCTAGGGATGAGGAACAAAGAAAGCGGGAAGTTAGGAGCCTCTCTAACTGAACTGTAAAAGGATGCATAAAAGTTGCACTACGTGTTGCTCTGCTGGGAGCTGCCAGAAAAGGAATTATACTGGCCAACTCCTCTGAGCAGAAGCCATAAAAATACCTATAGAAGAGCAACAGATCCCCTACAGCTCGACGGTGGGCAAGAAGAGAAAGCCTTTCCGTAAACGTGGGATTAATAATAAGACGGACGGCTTTTCTTTTAATGGCCTCCAGAATGATAAGTGTTGTAGGAGACATGAGAACAATATTCTAAAAAGGGTCTGATTTGGGATACATACAGAGTATACAGATTGGAAGAAGAGAAATACTTTCTGGCTCGAAAGAGGAATTCAAGCTTTTTTGAACCTGACTGTGTTTTCGAGGCATTAAACTGAACAAATTTTTGGTGCCCCAATCCAAGATAAGTTTGAGGTCTTGTGAAAGAGATATCTGCATTGACCTGCGCTTGTTTTCCAAATCAGAATTACATGGTGGCTTAAGAAATTGAATACTAGAGTGGCAAAACTATGAATGGGATTGATTGTGGAAGAGAGAAGATCGTTAAGGTGTAGAAGAAACAGCGTGGGTGCCAGCACTGAGCCCTGGAGCACCCCAGTATTAATTGGTAGAAGCTGAAGAATGACCATCCACAGTAACTGATATACGTCGATTAGAAAATAAACTGGAGAGCCAAGAGCAAAGCTTAGGTGGAACACCGTAAGAAGAAAGCTTGTTAAGAAGCCTGTCATGCCAGACCTGATCGAAAGCTTTAGATATGTCCAGAGCAACGATTTGGGATTCACCAAGAAATTCAAGGGACTTGTTCCAGTTGTGTGAGACAAAGGAAAGAAGATCAGCTGTGGATCTTCTGTGACTGAATCCATACTGTCTATCATGTAAGATATTGTGTATTTCCAGATACTTTAAGATTTGGGAATCAATGAATTTTTCCATTACTTTGCAAACAACAGAAAGAAGAGATATAGATCTATAGTTAGAAGTCAGAGTTTTGGATCCTTTTTTGGGACAGGTTGCACACGTGCAGCTTTCCAACTCTCCGGAAAAATACCCTTGTCGTAAGATATTCGAATGGGGCAACTGTTGGAAGAGGAAGGTTAATAGGAGGATCAAGCGTAGAATTGGCAGCAAATAGTTCGACTTTTCCTTTAGAATTAGAAACAATTCCATCTTCAGAGATTAGGGGTGGAAAAAGAATTTGTGCAGAAGTTTTGACTAATATTTTTGGAAAAGGACCAGAAAGCTTTAATGCCATTCGAGCAAGAGAGAACTTTATCTTTTATCCGATTGTTAAACCGATCTTATGCTTCTGAGGTGGTCTTATTATATTGATTTTTTGCTTTGATGCTAGCCTGTCGATTTTCGAGACTAGGGTTTTGAAGAAACTTTTTGGGGGCAAGTGTTTTAAAGACCAGTTATCCACGAATACTTAAATCTATTTTTTTATTGCTTTTGAAACATTTGTAGTAATATTTTATTTGATATTATAAAGTATTTATGTCAGATCAATATTTTTTTTTTCATTAAAATGTCTGACATGTGCCCAAATTCGAGGTTAAAGGTTGGCAATGTAATTAGATACATCACATTTCTCGTGTTATTGATTGATGTACCATAAAAACCTTTAAAACAAGTGCGTATCTGAAAGTTGGAATTAGATACACTTAGGCGTACTTTAATTAAGCAAAATAGAGTACCAATTAAAAAAATGATTCCTAAAAATGTTAAAAAACTAGATATTTACTTAAATATTTATATTCTAGATACTACAAGCTATGACTATGACTCTCCACTCACAGAAGCTGGAGACTACACTCTTAAATATGATTTAATAAAATATTTTATTGGTAAATACTCGTCTCCGCAAACAAAATTACCTGATGAACCAAAACTGATACCACGTGTAGCTTATCCAAACATTTTTGTTGTAGAGCACATTCCTTTAAAAAGTTTGATAGGTATGTAAAATAAAAAAAAGTTATTTAAGCTTTTAAAAAATTGATATATATATATATATATATATATATATATATATATATATATATATATATATATATATATATATATATTAAAATATATATATATATATATATATTTCTATATATATATATATATATATATATATATATATATATATATATATATATATATATATATATATATATATATATATATATATATATATATATATATATATATTTTTCTATATATATATATATATATATATATATATATATATATATATATATATATATATATATATATATATATATATATATATATATATATATATATAAAAAAATGAATTTTTTTTTCGCCCCCAAAATAAAAACCCCCCCGGGGGTAAAAAAACAAGAAAAATTTAATTTTTTTTAACCCCCATTTCCCCACACCGGGCAGGCAAAAAAATTTACTTTTAAAAAAAAAATTCCCCAAAATAAAACAAAAAAAAAAATTTTTAAAATGATAAAAAAATTTTCAAAAAAATTTTTTTTTTAAAAGGGGTTCAAAAGGGCCCGGGGGAAAAAAAATTTTTAAAAAAAAAGGGAAACTATATTTTTTTTTCCTAAAAATTGGGGAAAAAAATTTATTTTAAAAAAAAACCCTTTTAAAAAACCTCCCAAAAATTAAAACCAAAAAACCGGGGGGGTACAAAATTTTTGGGGGGATGGGGGGGACTTATCCGTTCGTTTTCCCCCTTTTTCCCCCCCGGTCCGGGGGGGGGGGGGAAATTTTTAAACCCCGGGCGGGGGCCCCCGGGGGGGGGGGGGGCCCCGCCGAATTTAAAAAAAAGAGGGGGGTTTTTACCGGGGCCCAAAATTTTTAAAATACCCGCAATTTTTTTGCTTACAAATTTTTTTTAAAATATTGGGGTTTTTTTTTTGATGGTTTGGGATTAAATTTTTTTTAGAATGTTATTTTAATTTTTATAATTTTTGATTTTTTTCAAAAAATTTTTTTTTGGCGCCCCAAAAATTTTTTGTGGGAATTTGGTTTTAAAAAAATTTTTTTTTTTGGGGAAATTTTTTAAAAAAAACCTTTTTTTTCAAAAAATTTAAAAAACCCCAAACCCCCTTTTTTTCTTTTCGAAGGGAAAATTTTGGTTTTTTGAGGAAAAAAAGGCTTTTTTTTTTCGGAAATTTATAAAAGATAAAACAACAACTTATAAGCCCGGAAAGGCCTTTTAAATTTTTGTGCCAAAATTTTTAAAAACTCACCCTATGTTTTTGGGGGTAATACCCTTATTAAAAGAAAAAAATTCCAAAAATTCATTTCTTTTAATAATGAATATTACCACCAAATATTGGGAAAAAACCTATGGGATCTCCGATTAGCCCCTTTTTTGGGGACAAGAGTCATGGATTACATTCTGGACAACATTTTAGCCAAACTCTTTCCCCCCTGCCATTCTTATATAAGTTTGTTGATGATCTTGTGACCGCAGTTCCGAAGAATAAGATTGACAGTACGCTAAAATTTTTAAATCTATCAATATCAGATATTCAGTTTACGATCGAAAAAGAAAAAAAAAAAAGTGTTCCATTTTTAGACACTTTATTGATAAGAGAAAAAAAAATGGTAGTTTGTTTTTTAAAATTTGGGATAAAAAAACCCAAACCGCATGGGGGGCGTTACATAAATTATTATTCTAACCATCCCCAAAATCAAAAATATAATACTGTCATCGCCATGAAGAAAGAGTTACTCATATTTTCGGACAACAGATTTTTGAAAGAAAATCTTATAAACTTATGAAGATATTTTTGAACAACGGATATCCCAGAAACATAGTATAAAATTAATATATAACACTAATCCTTTTTCGGCCCAACAGACGATAACCTCCTCAAAACAAATATAAAAAACTTCCTTACATCCAGGGCCCAACGATAATTTTAAAAAAAAAATTTTTTAGTAATGTTAAAAACTTAAAATTGGGGGAAGTATAACTTATTAAAAATTGGTTACTTTTCTCGAAGATGAAAGAAAAGATCCCTACTTTGCATAATTCGAATATTGTTTAAAAAATTCCATGTTTGGGATGTAACAAATGTTATGTAGGCCAGACTTCGCAAAGTTTAAAATCACGGATAACACAACATGTGATTGTCGAATTGCAAAACGTTTCATGTGCTTTGGCTTGTCACTTTCAGGATCTTGATCACAATTTTGATTATCAAAATACTAAAATTTTGGAACCGGGAGACAATTATCGAAAACGAGTATTTTTAGAGATGACCCACATCAGTAAAGAGCCTAACACGATCAATTCTAGATCCGATATTGACCAGTGAAGTATCATTTACTGCAATATTTTGAAATAGTATTATTATGTGTCCGCCATTTTGGTTTTTGTACTTTTCTGAACCTGTTTATTTATGTTAGAACTGTGTCTTAAATATTTCTGTATGTATAGATGTTTTTATATAGTTTTTATTGGATTTTAAGTGTTTTTGTAAGTTTTTTTTTTACCGATATTATTTTAGGAAATAAAAAATAGTAAAGATTCTTTTTACATTTTCAGAATTTAGCTCTCGTGTGTTCATTTTAATCTTGAAATGTAATCCATACTGTTAAAACTAAATTGAACGTGGTCTCGTAAAATTCTTGTTTTGTGATGTAGTCGGTATTTTAATAACAATAATTGTAAGTAAATTTTTGTTTTGTGTAGTTTTATATTTAGGAGTTTTTTTGTTAACGTAAATATGTTGTTTTAACCATGTCTTTGAAAAAGACACAAACTGTGTCGAAATATAGATTAAAGAATTAAATGTTTTCCTGATCATTTAACCCATAACAGACCGCATTCCCGCTATTTGTTGTCTGTAATATATATATATATATATATATATATATATATATATATATATATATATATATATATATATATATATATATATATATATATATATATATATATATATATATATATATATATATATATATATATATATATATATATATATATATATATATATATATATATATATATATATATATATATATATAATATATATATATATAGCGATAGCTCATTTGACGCGGAATGCAAATCAGAGATGGGGGTTTTGAGGATTTTTTTGCCAATTAAAATTGCAATTATTATTAACAAAAAAACGAAATAAAAAAGCCATTTCGATTTTTTATGATAACTCTAAAACCATTAAATAAATTATAACTTTAACAAAAAATAAAAAATCAGAGTAATATTGTCAAAGTTATAAAATTATTATAAACAAAGCATTTAATTTTTAATAGTATATTACATACCCATTACACACGATTTCGAAAATTACGGTACGATGGAGTACCGTGCCTGAAAGAGTGTGTAATGGGCTTACCCCGAGTTGTACTATATTTCTTTTTCTACGACTTTATGTTTAGTTTTTTTATAAATAAAAGCAGAAGATTATGTAAACTTTAATAACAATACAAATAATAATACAAACATTTGCGTTGTCAAGGCGATGCTATTTGTTTCATAGCCAGCTTTACGTAAAATCTATTGAAAGTTTTCAAGATTTTGGGGGCTCGCGGCTAATGCGATTGTGGAACTGTTACGTAATATATATATATATATATATATATATATATATATATATATATTACGTAACTGCCCTTACGCACAGTTTGGCTTCTTACAGTATAGTGTTTGTAAATAGAGATTTACTGATAAAGTAGACGGTGTGTAATTAGGTTCTTACTAATATAGGAGTAGAAAAAAACTTTTATTGCACTATCTTGTTGGGTATGTATATAAAAAGGGCTTCACGATGCGAAAATTTATACAACAGTTATTGAAGCATTTTTTTAATTTTGGTAATTGACAATTGTCTAATTTGTTGAAAAATTAATCTTCAGTTAAATTTTTAAAGGGAATAAATTCTTTAAAGTGTTCTGAATACACCATAATTTTAAAAAAATTCAATTAACATTGAATACCCTATTCAATACGCGGTTTTAACACCAAGCGCGCGGAGATCCATTTTTAGCGTTGAATTAAAATTATAAATAATGGGGATAGAACTCCGGGAGTTGGGATTTCTTTATCAAAAATTTCCTTCTCTTCAAGGATTTTCTTTGCAATTTTCGCTATATTTTATGGTTTTTGAGTTATCATCCAAAATCAAAATAACTTTTTTTTTCGTTTTTTGTTAATAACAATTGCAATTTTTTTAGGCAGAAAAATCCTTAAAACGCCTTTTTCAGATTTGCATTTCGCGTTGAATCAAACCTTAAAAAAGCAGCAATTTTTTACACGGTTATATTAGCTTCACCTGTATGTATCGATCTATGTATCTATGTAAGGAAATCTTTCAACTTAATTTTCACCAGTTCCAAGAAGACTGATTAACTTAAAAAATTGCATAGAGGTCAAGTGCCGATGACAATACAAAAATCTCAAAAATATCGTGACCAGGATCAACAGGATAAAAAAAATATATATTTTTTTGTCTAAATGAAAATCTTTGTGCATTCGCCATAATCGAGGCTCTTGTAAGATTACTTTTAATGTTGTTCTGAGACTAAAAAATAAGAAAATAAAATATAGTTCGACGTCAAAACCGAGTGCGTCACACTAAATATATTTTTTAGGGTATTAAATATTAATTGAAAAATTTTAAAAAAATATAGTTTATTCAGAACACTTTAAAAATTTTATTCCCGTTGAAAAGTTAACTTAAGTTAGTTTTTTAACAAGTTAGGCAATTGTCAATTACCAAAATTGTTTCTAACTTTCGTCCTCATTGTACATAAAAAAATGCTTAAATAATTGTCGTATAAATTTTCGCTTCGTGAAGCCCTTCTTATATACATTCCTAACAAGATACCGCCAAAAAAGTTTAAAAATTATTAATCCTTTGTTAGAAAATTATAACTTTGACAAAAAATTAGAGTAATATTGGCAAAGTTATAAAATTATTATAAACAAAGCATTTAATTTCTAAAAAACTTTTATGGCATTATCTTGTTAGGTATGTATATAAGAAGGGCTTTACGAAGCGAAAATTTATACAATTATTAAAGCATTTTTTTAATGTACAATAAGGAAAAAGTTCGAAACAATTTTGGTAATTGTCAATTGTCTAATTTGTTAAAAAATTAACCCTAAGTTAAATTTTTAACGAAAATAATTTCGTTAAAGTGTTCTGAATACACCATTATTTTTTAAATGTTTTCAATTAATATTGAAAACCCTAAAAAAAGTATTTAGTGTGACATGCTCGGTTTTGACTCCGAGCGCGCGGAGATCTAATTTTAGCATTGAATTAAAATTATAAATAATGGAGATAGAACACCGGAAGTTGGGACTTTTTTATCGAAAATTTCCTCTTCTTTAAGAATTTTTTTTGCAATTTTCGTTATATTTTATGGTTTTTGAGTTATCATCAAAAATCAAAATGATTTTTTTTATTTCGTTTTTTGTTAATAACAATTGCAATTTTTATCGGCAGAAAAAATCCGTAAAACACCTTTCTCAGATTTGCATTTCGCGTCGAACAAGCTATAGCTCATATTTTTCGAAGCCTTCTAACTATTTTTTGCAGGAAATACATTTCTCGACTAGATTATTTGCTTCACGATGCAAATGCTCATTCTGCTTTGTCTGGTTTTTATAATTATATTAATAATTTAAAGCTTGCTGAAATTACAACATTATATAGCTTAATGATAAGTATCTCTGTACTTTAAGTATTCTAATACCAGCCACATACATTCCTAAAATCCTCAGAGGAAAAACTGCTCAAGCCAAGCCTGTGCCCTGCACAGTCCGGTAAAAGAAAGGCGTTCTCGCGCACACACTCCGGAAATTCCTAAGGGCAGACCTGTGCAGTTTTCCTCAGAAGATTTTCGGAATGTGTGTGACTGGCTTAATAAACAATTTTTTAGATTCACAAAATATCAAATTGGAGTATGAGAAACCTGTAGCTATGGAGCTATTAGATATAAATAATAGAAGTGGACAAAGTTACGGGTATATTGTTTACAGAAAAGAAAATATTAATTTGACTGCTGGTGCAACTTTAACTATCAGTGGACGTGTGTGCGATACAGTGTTGGTAAGATGTCGTAGACGTAATCTTGTTAATTTCTATTGTAATATCCACCATTCTTTTGGTTTCAATTCCTTAGCAGTTAGATATTTCTTAAAAGAAAGTGAAAAAGGATTATCATAAGCGCAAAAAACCCTAATTATGGGATGTTTTCAAACACCATAGTTTAAATTAATGGAGTAGAATTTCAGACTATCACATAAATGCCAATTTTGAACAATATTTCTTAATAAAATTTTGCTGTTAGCCCAAAATAAAGGTACTTTTATAGGGGCGATTTTTCCCAATTTCGTTGTGATTGACCCTGTATAATACCGATTTCAGTTTAATTTGTTAAACTGTCGTGTGGTTTCAGATCATATAGATCATAATCCCAAAATATTGTTTTTGAAATTCAAAAATTTTTGGTCTATTCGTCCTATTCCATCCTGGAACACTATACACCCTTTAATTGAAAGAAAAGAGATACGACATAAAATTAATATTTCCTTTGCATTTATCAAATCAAGTTTCTTTCATTTTAGCCTTATTCGTCATTTAGAAAATATGATTTATTAATTTTAACAACCTAAAACCCACCTAATAATAAAATTTAGGTTAAATATATCCTTTTTTTCTTTCTACTAAAACCTTCCGAATAATAGTAGTTTGTGGGGAACGCACTATAACTAGTTGCCAACAAACTCTGCTGTCGGCTAAAGATTGAACTAAAACATAGGTGCAAGTTAAGGTTTGGAGGCCCTGTAAAAAGACAATTGTTATTTAAGACACAACGAATAAAGTAACTGTACACAAGTTTTTATTTAAACCAATATACAATTAAATACTACATAAAATATAGTGTGATACACCAATAGGGCTTATAAGCAACTCAAGTCAACTATCTTCAAATATATACAATTACCAAAAAGAATACTTTTTACCTTAACAACTTTTAGAAAATCAAGTTTACTTTAATAAAATTCAAAAGAAATGTAAGAGATTAAAATTACCTTTTAAATAAGCCTTAGAATTAATTTGTCAAATCTTAGAAATTTGAAAAATAAACTTACTATCTACTGACAAGACCAGATGTATACATTCTTCTTAATAGGGCCTAAATTTACAAAGTATGGAAAAGGCAAAGTTACAAATTTGGCGCAAAAATTTACTTGAATTTAGTAAAAGAAATTATTTATTTCACTTAAAAACCCGAATCGCCTTCCCGACTGCGGAGTCCATTGAGCGTAAAAATACGACGACGTTACAGCACAAATAGAAAGTGTTTTGTAACACAAGAGAATTCAGAATACTTTAAGTCATTCTTTACAGTTTTTTGGACACCCCGTATCACTTGTCACTCCTGTGACATTTAAAATAGCTTATTGACAAATTATATTATCAAAAAGTTTAGATGTTACCTTGACTAATCAGCTATTTTCCTAATTGACCATTCACCAATCACTTTTGTAATCACCACTCTAGGTTTTCAAGTCACTTTCATCACACTTTATTTCTGTTTACCTTTGAACCTTACGTAGAATGTTTCACGTTACAATTGAGACAGAGAGATTTTTAAAATAGCTTTACTAGCTGAAAAAAATTTGCACTTTTGTACGAGAACTTATGATATGAAATGTTTAAAGAACGAGATGTGCCAGCCAAATTTCTTGGTCTAGAACACAAAGAAAGTATATTTATCTATCCATAAAAAACTACTATTTTTCTATCAAATACTTAAGATATCATTTTGGCAATTTGCCCAAAATGCAAGAGAATTTTTATATTCATATCGTAGGAAACAGAAAAACTTTCAGACAACAAGTGTAATTGACCTGGCAAATTATCCTACTGAAATTCCTGGCGCGTGGGGTTAGCACTCTCTACCGCCGCGTTACCCTTTTCCCTTTCGTCGGTAAAACGGTAGATTAATAGAGTAGTGTCGTCAAGATTATTTGGAATTTTACTGGTTACAATAAATTTTTATTATTTTATAAATATTTAGAAAGGAGTGTTATTTTACCTATGGCTATAGCTTTCATGTTGCTAGATGTGTTTCTGCAGCAGTAATAACACTGGAGATAACCGACGTTTTTCTTTAGGTTTTAGTAAATGGAAAGCTTATTTCACCACCTTTAAGAACGTCAGCTGATCTTAACAATTTCGGTTTTTGGAAACAAAAAGATTCGCAAATAACTCTTACCGATAAAGAGCTTACAGGAGCTACCATTGATCTTGTTGTCGAGAACTGGGGTAGAGTGGGTTATGGCAAGTTGACACAATATTATCAGTTTAAAGGTAATGCTGTTTTGTATCGTTTAAAATTACACAGACATTATAGAAACTTGGAATTTGAGCGGACAGGCTTAATTTGCTATTAATAATAAAAGCCATATTCATTAAAATCGTCTAAATTAAAGACTTTTTAAAAGTGACAAATTCAAGCTTTGGAAAGAAAGATAATCGTATTTTCTTTTCTTTTTCTTAATTGCGTTTAGTTTTGCAAAATAAAAAGAAATGTTTTTCCATATGTTCAGTTGTTATAGTAAAATCTTAAAATATAATTTTGTATTAAAACTATCGTGTATTATGAAAAGCCTTAAAAAAGAAGCAATATTTAACTTCATAAAGGCGATTTTTCTTTTTAAACAACTTAACTTAAATAAAAATTATTAAAGTATTTTATAATTACCCTGATGTCCCAGTTGGGTAAAGACAAATAATATATTTTTTAATACATATTAATTAAAACCTACTTAAGCAATAATTAAACCAAGTTTATTTTTTTAGGCCTCTATCAAGGAGATATATTTATTAACAATAATGTTGTAACCCTTTGGCAACATATACCATTGGAGTTTAAAAAAGTATGGACGTTCCCCACAAAGGGTTCAAAAGGAAAATTAAGGAAACCCGGGAAAAAGAGGAATTGGGAAAGAAAAATTTTGAAATTTTGTAAGCTAATTGGGAAAACATTTTAATCCATTAAAAAATTTTGGAATTTTTAAACCTTTTTTAAAAAAAGAAAAAGCTTTTTAAAAAAAAATAATTAATAAAAATTTTTAAAAAATTGTTGTTTTTTTTTTTTTTTAAAAAAATAAACGGGGAAATTTTAAAAAAAAGTGTGGTTATGGGTTTTTAAAATTTTTTTTTAATTTTGTTTTGTTTAACCAAAAGGTTTTTTGAAAAGGCCCCTTTTTTTGGGGGAAAAATTTTCAAGGGGGAAAACTTTTTTCCCAAAAATTTTTAAAGGGAAAAAAAAATTATTTAAAGGTTTCCGTTTGGGGGGGAATTTTAACCCCTTTTTAAATTTACGGATAGGGATACGGAGCAAGAATTGAAAATGAAGAAAGGGAAAAGTCGCATAATAGTTTTTGCCCTGAAAAACGATCAAAGACTTTTTTGGGAGATATTAGCTATATGTCAGTTTCTTCTTCCGTCAACTTCGATACAGCTTGTAAAATACCTTCTACTTCTAAAGACTCTATAAATGAAATACAAACTCCTAAAAATAATACACTTAAACTACCTACACTTGCTAAAGTGTGTGACGATATGGATTATCAGACAGATCTGCAGCACGTCTACAGCTGTTTTACAAGATGTTGGATTAGTGACAAAAGAATGTTCAGTGCAAATAATAGACAAAAATAAGTTAAGAAGAGCTAGAGAAAATATAAGAAATACAGTTGTAAATTTGATAAAGTATCAACCTATAAATGCAATTTATTTTGATGGTCGAAAAGAAAAAAACATTGACTACTAAAGAAAAAAGATGGCAGACTTCATAGAATAACTTTAGTTGAAGAACATATTACTTTGTTACGGGGCCAGGTTCCGTATTTCTTTCTTTTTATTCTAGATCATCGAAAGACCTACTTCGAAGCATTGTTGACTTCTTACAAGAAAATAACTATGACCTGTCAGGGTTACTAGCAGTGGGGTGTGATGGCACCGTAGTGAACACAGGACCAAAAAATGGGGTCACTCAACATGAAATAAAATTAGGACGTCCTTTACAACGATTCATCTGCCAACTCCATGCCAATGAACTACCCTTGAGACATATTTTTCAGCATAATGATGGCCAAACAGTCGGTGCTAGTGCTTTTCAGGACCTCTGGGCAAATTGATAGTTCATTGTGAAAATTTCCAAATTATTCAATATGAAATTATCCTTAAATTTTCCGGAAGTAGAGTTTTTCGACTTAAGTACCGATCAAAGATATCTGTACAAAATTTGCTTTGCAATATCCTCTGGTCAATGTTCTGCAGACTTAGCAAATCAGAATCCAGGAAAAGTTAGTCATTCTCGATGGCTTCTTTGGCAAATCGCTTATTGCGGCTGTATATTTCTACAGAAGAAACCCACTTCAAATTTAAAGGAATTGACAACTATATCCTAAAAGTTTATGCACCGATGTGATTTGCAATTAAACAGAACCCATCTTGTGCAAATGGGACAAAACATGTTTGGCAATCTATTCAGCTAAGTTGATATTTAAGGAACGAGTTGCGAACAATCGTCGATTCAGTTATACAACGCAATGCATTTTTCGCACACCCGGAAAACATATTATTATGTATGTTACATGACTCTCGTCCCTTCATCAGAGAACTTGCCTTGCGACGTATTTTAAATGCCAAGAAAAGGGAAAAGCCAGAAGTAATCCGTCCTTTTATAATACCGAAACTAAATTTTGATGCAGAAGACTATACTAATCTGATAAACTGGCACAACATTGACATTACTCCGCCCCCATTACTTTGTGATTTAAAACTAGATGAATTACAAAATATTTTAAAAGAAACCCCGGATAAATTCATTGAAGTTTCATCTTTTTCCTGTCACATACAAGCAGTTGAAAGATGCGTAAAATTGGTAACTGAAGCTTCGTTGTCAGTTGTTGGCCCTAAAAAGCGAGATGGATTTATAAAAGCTAGGTTAGATTCTCGAAAATTAATGCCAAAATTTGAGAGCAAAAAAGACTTTTCACAATAAATATCTCCGTTAAACACTTCATTACATTTGTTTTTAGAGTTTGTTATTTGCTTTTCTTTTTGATAATACAGTAGAGAACGTAATGTAAAAAATGTAAATAAAACTTATTCCATTGAAAAATTAGTATTTTTGGGGTCTTATCTTTATTTTGAGTCCCGGTAGGAGGTAGAAGATGTAATGCGATAAAAAAACTAAAAATAAATATTTTAATCGAGGTAAGGAAAGGAAACTTTCGCATGCCCCGATCGAAATTCCGAATGTCGATTTTCAAAATTTTTTGAAATTTTTGGGGCTTCGGTAGGGGGCAGAAGACGCATTACAATTAAAAAATTGTTTATAAACATTTTCATTGAAATAACAAAAGGCAACTTTTGCGCACTTTGCCAAAACAAAATTCAAAAACTCGATTTTTCGGCCCACCCTAGTGGGCAGTTATGTATAACCTAATATACAGTATGTCCAAAATAAGATGGGTCAGTATGGGGATCTCCGAAACGGTAAGAGATAGGTAAGTAGTTTAAATTTGGAAAAGTTGCGTATTGATGAGCTCAGTATTATACCGTTGTAAAAATGAAGGTATATTTTGTATTTCCAGAAATATGGCGAAAAAACTAAAATTTCCGATTTTCGTTTTTATTTTTTTACGAGTTTATTTCAAAAGTTAGAAAAAAATCTAAAAGTTCATTTTTATTGGAACTTTTTGCGCTTCATCTATTGGGAATCTTTTCTTACGACGTTTCGTTTTCGCTAAACCATGGTCAACTTTATTTTTAAATACGGCCCTCAATTGTTTATTTCTTTTTTTTAAAGCAGTTTTCACCCCAAAATTACAATGAGGTAAAAACCGATATTTTTCCGTTAAATAAACATATTTTCCATAAAAGATAATGAGTTAGACAAGGAACGCATATGATTACTTATAGGGACCATTCATATTATTAAATAACTATTAAGTATTATACATTTTTGTAACTGGGGTAATAAGGGGTTCAAAAATGGAATAGAAAGTCCAGGGCCGTATTTAAAAAAAAAAATTGTGATGGAAAAAACAAACGTCGTAAAAAGGCTTCGCCAATGGGAGCGCAAAAAATTCCAATAAGAAGTATTTTTAAAATTTTTTCTAGCTTCTGAAATAAACAGAAAAAATAAAAACGAAAATGAAAAATTTCGGCCATATCTCAAAAAGTGAAATATAACTGCAATTTTTTCAACGGTATATTCCCCAATACAACTTTACCGAATTTAAACTACCCACAACTCTTACCGTTTTGGAGATCTAGTGTTCGTATCTTGGACACACTGTATAGAAAACTCGTAAAAAAACTTCGGTTCCGATTTTAAAAAATCATCTCAAATTGGGGACATTCCGTATAAATATTTTTTTTGAAAAGCGCGTTAAAAAGTACTAAAAAACGGGACAGAGCTTTTTTTTAATAAGAAGACAATTTTAAAAAATAAAATCGACAAAATTAACTTCAAATTATGAAATAATATTTTTCTACGACCGAGCATATTTGTCTATTTTCGACCTGTATACGTCTACAACATTGAGCACCTCCTCGTTTTTCTATGACGAGTCGCCATATTTTTACCACTCGTATTTTTGGGTCACACTGTATAACCAAAATCAATCAAATCACATATATTTTAAAAACTTTTATTAACAAAAATAGTATACAAATTAAAAATATGGAATTTTCTTCAATTCTTCTAAATTTACAAGGAGAAATTTCTATGTCAATTTTTTAATCTAATAACATAATTTCACAAAAAAAGAAAACATAAAGAGTAAAAAATGGAATAAATTGAAAAAATTAAAATGAAACAAAAAGGAAAAAAAAAATGAATGTAAAAAGGTACAGAATGTGGAAAATAAAACAAAAAATAAAAAGAAAAAAAAAAATAAAAAGTAGAAGAAAAGGAAAGAAATAGAGAAAAGTACCGTTTTGAAATCTAAGAATCCACAAAATAAAAAACATGTATCTACAGAGTTCAAAGATTTTTTTGAAAAAAAAAAAGATTTAAATTTAATTTCTTATAACTTAATAGGTATATTTAGTAAATCAATTTAAATATTGAGGTTGAGACTGTGGGGCTGGCCTGTAGGCCTGAGGTTGGGGGCCGGAGGCGGGCCTCTGTATTGCGCAGGGCGGTTTTTGGATTGTTGGGGAGGAGGGGAAGGTCTTCCTCTTCTTCGGGGTTCATCGCACTTGTTTCCTGTTTCATAAGAGAACTCTCTGCAACAAAAAAAAAAATTATATATATATATATATATATATATATATATTTATATATATTTATATATATATTTTTTTTATATATATATATATATATATATATATATATATATATATATTATATATATATATATATATATAAGGGTGACAATTTAAAAACTTGAAAGGCGATATTTTAGGAACAGAAAAAATGAATCAAAAAACTCTTAAACCGATACTAGTCAACGAAGTTTCTATAAAACTAAGGGGGGGAAAAAAAACAAGCATATTATCCCACCCTTATCAACAACCCCTTGGGACAGGGTGAGATAGACCCCTAGAATCTTAAATAGAAAGGGGGTCGAGGCATCATTTTAAAGTTTGGAAAATGCTTTCCAATGATACCATAGAAAGCTACATTTCAGAAAATTCTTCTCTGTTTATCAAGGAAAACAATAAATAAAACAAAATTTTGAAATTGTTTATTATTATTTAATTAAATTATACAAAATGATTTCTACCGATATACTGGCATGCTCTCTTAAGAATTCCAAACATGTCAAGCCCACAGGTATTTTGAATTGGTTTAGTTGCTATGATTTTTTGCCGAAAAAACGGGTTGTTTATAAATTTCATTTTATTATCACAAAATTTACTTTTAAAAATAACTTGTACTTTTATTATTTTAAAAACAGTTGACTTTCGGTTCAGTTTAAACGAAAAGAAGGCACTTCTTATCTTTAACAATGGTGTACAGCACAGCTGAACGTGTAGACATTATTTTCATTTATGGTTCCCAGGATAAATGTTTCTTAAGGACAGCTCAACGTTTTAACGAAAGGCATCCAGGCCAAAATGTAAGCCCGGAGTATGTTGCCAATTAGTAGCCAAATTTGAAGAAACTGGTTCTGTCGCGAATAAAAAGAGAAATCAACCGATACTAGTCAACGAAGCAGCGCAAATTGAAATTCTGGGTCAGTTTGCAATGAATTCAACGCTATCAACTCGTCAAGCGGCTGTAGCAACTGGATTATCTCGTGAATCAATAAGAAAGGTACTTAAATTTCACAAGTTTTATCCCTATAAACTGCAGATACTGCAAGAACTTAGTGACGACGACCCGGACAGAAGAATCCAGTTTTGTGAAATAATGACAGATAGAATTATGGCAGAACCTCAACTAGTTAAAAATATTTGCTTCAGTGATGAGTGTACCTTTTATTTAAATGGGCATGTTAATAGGCAAAACTGTTGTTACTGGGATAACGAGTACCCACATGTATTTAGAGAAGGGCATACCCAGTACCCCCAAAAAATTTAAATTTTGGGCTGGTATTTTGGGGACGGTATTATCGGCCCAATATTTATACCAGGAAATTTAAATGGGGACATGTATGCTGAAATGCTACAGGGGTTTCATCGAACCACTAATAGTGCGAGAATTAGAAAATCAGAGGGACATACACGGAAATTTATCTTTATTAGAACGCTTACTACATTTCCAACACGATGTGGGGTCCCCCAAAAATCTGTGTTTTATAAAACGCAACATGAGTCACTAGAGCAACTCCAGAATAGAATATTTCAGGAATGCCGTGCTATATCCAGAGAAACATTTGTAAATGTACGTGAAGAGTTTGAAAATAGTCTTTATTATTGTCTTCAAAACAACGGAAATCATTTTGAACATTTAATTAAATAATTTCTATTGAATTTGCGGTAGGCTCTGGGTGAAACATTGTAACAAATTTAATTTAAAATAAAACACCCCGGTGAAAAAGTTTCACAAATTTTATTCAGATAGACTGAACTTGAAAATGACCATTTTAAAGATTTTTTGTAAAAAATGAGCTTAAAATAAATTAAAATTCACGAGATGGCCTATAGTAAATATTTTATGGCACTAAATTTTGATTGATGCTAATGGTGTACCTACAAATCTGTTTGAGATTTAAGGGTTTTCTTTATTGCTTATAGATTTCTTAATTTTGGCCATTAAGGAATCTATGCTAAAAAGACAACTTAACAAATACTCAAACAGATTTTGTAGGAGCCCATCTTAGACGCTGCAATCAAAATAATTTAGTGCCATAAAATGTTTACTATAGGCCATCTGTGTAAGTTTAAGATAATTTTATTTTATTTTTAAGCTCATTCTTCTTAAAAAGATCTTTGAAAATGGTCGTGAGACCGAAACACGTGTCAGATCTATCTGAATAAAAAAAAAAAAAATTGTGAGACTTTACACCGAGTGTTTTATTTTAAATTAAATTTAATTAAATAATAATAAACAATTTCAAAATTTTGTTTTATTTATTGTTTTCCTTGATAAACAGAGAAGAATTTTATGAAATGTAGCTTTCTATGGTATCATTGGAAAGCCATTTCTATTTAAAATTCTAGGGGTCTATCTCACCCTGTCCAAGGGGTTGCTGATAAGGGTGGGATAATATGCTTGTTTTTGTTCCCCCTTAGTTTTATAGAAACTGTTTTAAGGGTTTTTTGATTCATTTTTTCGTTCCTAAAATATCGCCATTTCAAGTTTTTAAATTGTCACCCTGTATATATATATATATATATATATATATATATATATATATATATATATATATAT
Organism: Listronotus oregonensis; assembly: GCA_019359885.1. NCBI lineage: Eukaryota > Metazoa > Arthropoda > Insecta > Coleoptera > Curculionidae > Listronotus > Listronotus oregonensis. Next base: position 93,895 of record JAHBCN010002260.1, read on the forward strand.
ATATATATATATATATATATATATATATATATATATATATATATATATAAAGAAGGGGGGAGAAGTCTTGACTGAGTATTAAACAACAAATTTAATTTATTGGGTATGACTCCTAGAGGGCTCGTTAAATAACAAATGCTTTTGTGCTACTCCAAACTTTCGAAAATTTTTATTTTCTTCCTCAGGGCTACAAAAATGGAAATACAATTGAAGAGCTTGGGCAATACAATGGTAAGCATCAAAATCAAAAAGTTGAGATATTACTGTTTTAAGTTTTCAAAAATCTGTAAAAAATTGATTTCGATGTAAATATTTCAAATTTTGTCAATGTATAATGTTAACGAAGGAAAAAAGGTTAGCAACTGTTATTTAAAAAAAAAAACATTTTTACAAAAAAAATGGATTTTATTTAAAAAAAATGTGGCTTAACATGTTTTTGCTTAAACTGAACAGCTAACAAAAGTAACTCAAAAAATACAATATTACTTATCTAAAATTTCAACCTCTTCGTCTAAAGCGTCAACAGCTACATTTAGTTGAGTATAAAATGCGTGATAGGCTGACGGTATATAAGGCAATAATGTTTGTACATTTTTAATTTTATTTTCTGCAATTTTAACTGGCTCGTATTTAAGTTTAATATCTGATAAGCTTATCATTACAGGTCTACCTTGTTTTAAAATATTAATTTCCTTGTAGTCGCCATAGGCAGTACTTTTAACCTGCAAATTCTAAATTCTGCTTGTCAGAAAAACGTGCTTTTTTGTTGATATTAGCTAGTAAAGGCTCAAAAGAATAAAAATCTCTTTGAGTCATTTTTGTAACAACAAAAAGGTTCTTTTTGTTTGCTTTTTCAAAAAATCTAGCCAACCCTCAGGTGAATAAATAACTGGTGCTCGGTGTCTCTGACGTTTTTCGATCAGAGCAAAATCTCTGTCTGACGGATAACGGAATGACCGCTAACAAGAAAGTGATGAGTTATTTTATTAAACTTTTTTTTTTTTTACTAACTGCAACCAAAATGCCATCATCTGCCAGTTCTTATTCTGACCTGACAGTTATTAGTAAAAATCACAAGTTCATCATAATCTAATTTAGTTTCTAAAAATTTCATCACTACAGAAGTAACTTCATCTGCCCGCGCTTTGCCTGGGGCTTCAGTCCATAATACATGTAACCTT
>JAHBCN010002260.1:95092-134327 GCA_019359885.1 Listronotus oregonensis
TTTAACTGTCAAATATTTGTAATAGATTTTAAAAAGATATTTAATATGTTAGATATTCTGATGATGGTTTACCCAAATAAACCGAAACGTCACTGCACTTTTAGTTCTAATTTCAAAAGAAAATTAACCGAAATCCGCAAAAAGCAAAAAGTAATAATAATAATTTTTAAAGCAATTTTAAATTATTTTTATACGGTTTTGATTGAGATGTGTTAGAAAAGCACAATACAAATAGTCACTATTAATTGGGAAAAGACAATACTAACAATTCATACAATATTTTCTTAAAAATTATTTATAAGACTTGTATTGCATAAACATAAAATACCTTATGTGCAAACTAAATGAATGTATCTTTATTTTTTAGCCTTTATTAACATAGATGTTCCACAAGATACATATGTAGACATGAGACCATGGACTAAAGGCATAGTAATTATCAATGGATTTGTACTAGGAAGATATTCTAGAATTGGTCCGCAACAATGTCTTTATTTACCTGCACCATTTATTAAACAAGGACAGAATGAAATAGTTATTTTTGAGCATTATGAAGCTGCTGACACTATTTCATTTTCAACTGACCAAATTTGGGAAACCTTGTAATCTGTGAAAGTTAATAAATAAAGTTTATGCAACTATATCTAATATTTTGCCTTATACCTACCATGCAGAGTTTATTACTGATACCTACTTAAAATTAGCAAAATTAGTTTTGAGTTTATACAGGTGGAATATAGAACATAAATTTTCTTTTAAAAAAAATTAAGCGCTTTGCATATAAGGAATATCTAATTATTCCTCAAGTATATACAAACTTTTATTATTTTGCGAATTATTCCAAAGTCCTCTTCGACCCTATACCCGTAGAGGGAGCCTTGACGATTGACCGTGCGTCAAAGAGAAAGAAAAATAGGTGTATAACCTGTCTCTCTTGCTTCCACACGATGATTGGTCAGTATCTCTCTCTTTGCGTGCTAATTGATTAACCCTTTCTCTGCCTCTAGTAGGTATATGCATATAATTTTGACTGGGTTACTTAAAAATTATCATTCCTTAATAAACAAAAATGGGAACGTAGCATTACTTATGTGCGTAAATAGGGTAAAAGGAAATAGATGCCCGATTCTGTAAGTAAATTATTTGACATTCCTTTTCCTTATCTTTTTTCGAAACAGTGACAAACTTATGAGTTACCCTTCATGGCAACAAGGACATGTGGACTTATTTTGACTTTCTCTGGGCAAGGCGTTTTTTATTCTTTATATTTTAATCCTGCTAAAAAATAGGATTGTGGGAAACCTACCTGTTGTTTTCCTAATATCTTTATTTATATTTTTGGTGTTTATTCTGAAATTATCTTTTTTGGGAATAACCATTACGGTAATTGTCTCGAAAGTTGCCTCCTCCCCGATTTTGACCAAATTTGGTATACGGGGGTTTTTTGGGGCGCTGATTACGAATCTGAAAAAAACATTTTTTCGGCAACGTTTCGTTTTCGAGATATTCATCATCAAAGTTGAAAATCAAACTAACCTTATTTACACTATTCCTCCTTCTTTTTGCACAGAATTCTTGATTTTTACACCAAATTGGTACATAATATTTCACAAACACCTTTTAGAAACTTGTTTTTATATTAATTTTACATTTTTTTCCATTTAATTGCAAACTTCCACTTTCACACGCCGCAACGTGTAGGCAACCATGTATACTAGGCTTTTGGTAAACAAATGTTTCTGCTGCCTTTGAACTTGAGAGTTGGCAATTTAATGGAAAAAAGGTGTAAAATAAATAAAAATACAGGGTTTTAAAAGGTGTTTATAACGTATTGTGTGCCACTTTAGTGTAACAATCAAGAATTGTGTACAAAAAGAAGGGGGAATATAGTGAAAATTAGGTTAGTTCGATTTTTAACTTTGATGAAAAAAAAAATATTATTTCGAAAAATCATTGCCGAAAAAACCCCCCGTTTTTTGGTCAGATTCGTAATCAGCGCCCCAAAAAACCCCCGTATACCAAATTTGGTTAAAATCGGAGAGGAGGCAACTTTCGAGACAATTACCACCATTACGATTTAGCTTAGGTTTAAATAAATGTAAATGTAAATGAAGCTTTAATAGAAAACTACCCCTCGAATAGAGAGATACAGCTTCTTGTCATACCATATGCGTTGTGCACTGTCTTAATGGTTTTTTTGGTCTTGCCTTGCTGCTCGGAAATCGTGCGAGAGAGAGAAAGCGCCAATAAGACTAATCCCTTTTATTCTCGCTTTGTGTGTTGATTGGTCGGCGGGGTATATACTCCGCCAACCAATTAGCACGCAGAGCGAGACAGAAAAGTTATACTGTAATCATGATACTATTACTAGAAATCGTTTAATTTCGCGAGATGAGACTCGATAAAGCCCAAGGGTAATAAACTTAACAGGCTATCCCGATTTAAGCCCATTACGGCAATTTAATCTTCGCTAATTTGTTTGCCTGTTTGTTTTGTTTACAAGCAGTATGTCTTAATTTTTTAAATGTTATAAATTACGGCGGTGAATATTTAACAAAAATCACTACCGGGCCAACGGGTGACGTCAAAATATAACCTATATCTGCGGACAAATAGTAAAAATCGAGCACTCCTTGTTAAGTTTACCACCCTTGGGCTCAGCCCTCCGTATCGATGACAAAAATTCTGCTTGTCGGTTGGGAAAGCAGTGTTTTAAAGCCTTTTTTAACGTTTATTGTATTTTGGCATTACTTAATCCATCTAACATCTAAACAGAAATCGGAATGCACGCTTGAATCGTACTTGGTTCGTACTGCTAAAGAACCAGCGGTAACACTATTACTTGTCATCGAGTGACGTCAGGCGTGCGAGAGAGATAGGCTTATCTCATGCGCGTGGGTTTATCTTCTCGAGTAATAGTATCATGTACTGTAATTATTCTTTCTTTCTTGCACGCTTGTTCGTACTGCCCAGCGGTAATACTACTTGTCAGGTATATGCTCGAAGATTAATTCAGCATATTTTATTATTTTTGTTAACTTTGCCGTTATTTTTATTAACTACAAGAGCTCTCTATCTTCGTTCATAGACCACCCAACATACAGAAACGCCTCTATTTAGTTGCCTGCAAAACAGGCGTTGTGAAAATTTAGGTTACCCAAAATTAGAGAGCTATAAAAAAAAGGTGCACAGTAAATATGCATATTACCGTAAAATAAAACTTAGATTTAGTTACTCAGTAAAAAAAATCACAGCTAATTTTTCTCATTTAAGTTTTAAAAACTGCAAACTACTTGATGGATTTTATTACTTTTTAAAGCGTCTTGCGCGCTGCGCGCTCTCTGGTGTCTTCAACCTTTATTAACTTCGATCCCTCGCCCCCTTTTAATAAATTTTGTAACTTATAAACACAGTCAAGCGAAGTTGTCCACCATTTTGTGTGGTGTAGTGGCGCTTTGCTTGGTGTTTTTCATTATTGTTTTTTAAATTTCCAAGTATTTTCCACAATGGAAGAACGGAAACAAAGTTTACGTGAAATGAAAATCTGTAGGTTTTGTTTTAATAACGACGAAAATGGACTAACCAATATTTATCAAAAAGAAGCAAAGTCAGTCCCTCTAACAGTACAGATTATGAGTTGTATTTCAATCGAGGTAGGAAAACTGTAAATTATGTGGTAGATTTAAGATTAGAAATGGTTTAAAACTGTAGTTACAGGAATTTAGCTTAATAAAAGTTTACTGTTTTTGTTTTATCTATTATTATGACTAGAAAACTTCCTACTTTAATTTTCAATAAAATTTCTTCAATATTTATATTTTTAATTTGAGAGAATATTAGAAGAAACCTAGTTAACATTTAAATTACTTTTATATCAGAACATTACAGCTTGCTGTTTATATTAGTTTGTTAATTTGATTTGTTTTTTTTTAATAATATGCATTTAGAAAATGCCTAATATTAAAAATATTTAAAAAAAGCTAGTTAATGTTTAAAATATATAGTTAATATGTTAGTATTATATTTTATTTAGAACATTACAACTTGTGAGTTTTATTATCCTATTATGATACTACAGGGTAATTCAACTACAACATTTTAAGGCATGTATACTGGAACCAGAAATCATAATTGTTTTCAAATTAAAAGAATTTGTGAATGTGTATTTTTCACACAAATAGGTTTTGATAATATTCTCATATAAGACCAAGCCTTATCTGTAAAGAAAACAAGAGTTGTTGAATGTATGAGGTGGCATGTATGTTTTTGCTGGAAACCCTTCAGAAAGATGTATATTACAAGAATCGAGATATGCTACCTCTGAACGGGGTCCAGACATTTGAACAATAAAAGGCTACGTTGAACTTTAAGTCCAGACATTTGTTAAATAGACAATAAAATGTAAAAAGAAATTGAATAAAAGGTTTTATTATGTTTTCTTAATTTGTTACCCAGAAATGAAATTGTTTCATATTACCTAGTTTTTGGTTAGTTTTTGGTTACTAGGTTTTTCCTCATTAAATTGTAAAATTTCTTTATCATAAATGCGCTATTTCAAGAGATTTTTAAAAGTATTTTTTTTTTACAGGCATTTTTTCGGACTTATAAACAAAATGGCTATAGTATAATAATAATCCGGACCCGTGGATTGAGCTTAAATTACCCAGTAAAACATGCTATTTCAATATTTTTTTTTTAACAACAAATATATACTAATACATACTTACGGGATGGAGAAGTGAACAGGGGTGCTAAAGCTCCCATCAAAAATATTTTTTAATAATTTTTTATTAACAAATATGTACTAATACATACTTACGGGGACTTGGCGCGTAATTTAAAAAGTAGGATTTTTCTAAATAATGCATTTAATGTAAAAAAGCAAATCATGGGTCTTTTCTAATACGTCTCCGCATTTTTACGTCTGAAATATAATTGGGAAAAATAAAAAGCCGCTTTGCTCACCAGAACTAACCATGACCGACTAGAACTTAGGGCTTTTGAATTTGTCTAAATTATTTGTAGAAGTTATAAACAAAATTTAAACAACATATTAGAAAAAACCCGGGGAATATATATTTACACCTAAAAAAAATTATAAAAATTTTGTTAATAACTATGCAGGGATAATTTAGATAAATTCAAAAGCCCTAAGTTTTAGTCAGTCATGGTAAGTTGTGGTTAGCAAAGCGGCTTTTTATTTTTTCCAATTAGAAATAATTTTTGTGTTTATCTTCTATTGTATTATTGCTGTTGTATTCCCGCCTAGCATCCCTGTTCACTTCTTCATCCTGTAAGTATGTATTAGTATATATTTGTTGTTAAAAAAATATTGAAACATGTTTTTGAAGCTCCTCCACTGGATTATTATTATATTGTACCCATATAAGTAGAATTTTTTTAAAATCTTTTAAAATAGCCAAAACAGCTATATGAAACAACTACCATCACCCATAACCTTCTAAGTATTGGTCATAGAAAAAAATTAAAGGAAGATAATTGTAATATTTTTTCTGCAAGACAGGATTTGTTGAAAACTGCAAAATTTATTACGCTTGTTGCAAAATAGCAATAAAATGTAGCTTTTTTGCATTGATTTTTCAGACTCTTCATGCAAATTTCGTTGAAATCCGTTTAATAGTTATTGCACAATAATTTTGCTTTGCAATCCATTTCATTTAAAAGAATTCAGAAAATTGCAAATTGGTTTAAGTCCGTTTAACGTTTTTGAAAAAAATAAAATCATTTGGGTGCCCTCAGAAATTGTTTAAAGTTATGAACAATTGTTGAGGACAATAATTATTTTAACAAATGAAAAAATACATATTTTTTGCTGTAAAATCATCCTATTAGTGAAATATGAATAAAAATGAGACAATAAATACATGTAAATCATGTGCAAGAAGTTGCTGGGTATTTGTTAATAAATTTTTTAATGATTTCCCTTAAACGCCTCTCAATTAGGCAGCTGTATCGTAGCCATCAATTAAGTGATTGACTATTTAAATATATTAAAAGACTTTCAATGCTAGACTTTTGGTAGACCAATGGACTAGAATAGAATTTTGTAGACCATAGATCACAGTACCATAGACCACACGCCTAAATGATGATATGTGAAAAAATCAAATGTCTTAAGCCGCGGTTACACCAAAGTCTTCCACTAAGTTTTCCACAAGTTGCGGCAATTTGTTGCTTTTTCTACAAAATACAGCAACTTTTTCTGTCTTCCACTTGTGGAGAAACAAATCTTCCACTTAATTTTAGTTTCCCGCGGAGTGTCGGTAAAGATCAAAGAAAGTTGACAACTAAAAGTGGAAGATTTGTTGCTGCGCGCTTTGGGCAAGCAACTTGTAGAAAACTACTAGAGAACACAGTTACAATCTATTTATTAAAACTAGTGCTTCATTAAAGTATAACATTTGAAGAATATTAAGTAAAATTTTCATTAAGAAATATTAAAAAACTAGATGAAAAGCCTGTCTCCGCTAGGCGAGAGACAATATTAAGTAGCCTCTGTCTCCGTAAGACGCCTTCCGTACGGCTAACGGTAAAAAAACATTTTCTAGCCACTGCTAAAGACTACCACTGTGCCAAATTTCATCATTTTAGCTCAAGTCATAACTTCGGAATCACGTGGACAGACAAATAAATATATATACCTACCTACATATAAATATACACATTATCATATTATATATATATATATATATATATATATATATATATATATATATATATATATATATATATATATATATATATATATATATATATATATATATATATATATATATATATATATATATATATATATATATATATATCTATATATATATATATATAGATATAGGCAATGGCAGCAATTATTTGAAAGCGTCTCGGAAAAAAAATCGAATTGCGGTGCCTCTCATACCTAGGTGCTGGATCATCTCAACTTTAAAAAACCAAGTTTTTTTGTTAGATAATCAATCCCTTTTTGGAAACACTTTGAAGTGAAAAACGTGATTTTGCGAAAAAAATCGGATAATTTGTTGCTGTAAAGTAAAAATTATTAACAAATTTGTGAAAGACCTTTACCTCGTAAATTAAGTACAGAAATAGTTATTTGGAAAAACGTTTATAAGCGAGTTTTATCGGCTTACCGCTTAACGCTGTATTTTCGTTGGTTTTGCTTCGACTGCTCTTAAATTTTTACACAATATTCTTAAAAAGTTCTCCATTCAGCAAATCAGTTTAAAATAAATGCAAAAAAAATTAAAAACGCTACCCTCCCTTATCCTACAAAAAATCCACTGAAATTATCGATGGCGGCGAGAATAATTCTAATTATAAGCTGTTGTTTCATTCATATTAGCAATATCTGGAAAAATATTTAATACTAAGTCTTTAAAAACGTAATGTCAAATTAAATTCTTGTTTCCTAGACTATTTTAATGCGTATAAATAATAATTTTATTAAAATAAAATCTAAGTATCTGAATTGTATACCACGTACAAAAAAGAAGATATTTTTACATCAAACATTGTTTGTTAAATATGATACTTAGATATGCTCTATCACCTAAAACATTCTGACCCTGAATCTAGCCCTCGCAATAACATTCTGACCCTGTAAATAGCCACATCCTGTGGTCAATATGTCCCGACATTCTGACCCCTAATCTACCGCATGTAGTAACATGCCACTCAAAATAGCCACATCGAATTTGATTGGTCGGATTTTCGGGCTATGGCTACATTGAGTGGCAGAATGTTTTAGTACTTCCGGGATGAGTATGAAAAATCGTAAAATTTTGTTAACTTAAAATATTCGTTAGAAACAAAATAAACTTTATCTTATATTTAAATGACAAGGCTGTGTCAAGCTATATAAAGTACATAGTTTTTTGTTTTGTGTATATTTTGTTCAATTTATTTTGTTTAATAATAAAGTATGCATTAACCAGGCTATTAATGGATTATATTTTATATATTAATAATACGCGTAAATAAACGATCGGCAAAAAAAGTAAAATAACCCTGACAGTAATTTTGGTAGGAAAAAAATTGTTATGAATCTGAAAATATTGGCAAATCATATTTTTTCAAAAATATCGTAGGTTGATGTTTCACAAATTTTAAATTGTATTGTTTTAGGTATTTCCAAATGATGGTCTTCCTCAACTGATCTGCAACACTTGCAAACAACAAACTAATCAGTCTTACATTTTTAAAAGTAACTGTAAAAAAGCTGATGATGCACTCAAGGTAAATATTTTTATAAAGAAAGAGAAGCTATTCTGGTTAAATTGTCAAAGATTTTATGTATCAAAAATATTAAACCTTCTAGTAAAAACGTCAAATTGCACCTGAAAACACTCAGTGTTGTCAAGCCTTAAAATATAAAAAGTGCTCCTTGTAACTAAAAGTTCATTATATTTTTTTTTCTACATCCGAACTTAACTGTATATGTTTTTGTTTTATTTAGAGTTTTCTTCAAACCGGAGAATTTTTCGAGCCTGAGATTTCAACTCAGCTAAACAAAAAAAGAAGTGTCGCCAAAATAATTTCTCCTGTTAAAGATGTCAGAATTGTATCTACTAAATCGTCGACGTCGGACATTCCAGAAGTAAAAAGAATGAAATTGGAAGATGGCACAGAAATTATCACCTTAAGTATTTCCCAACCTGGAAGTGAACACAGTCTAGATGTAAGTTTTTATCTAGTAAGACGGAAAAAGTACAATTAACTTCAAAAAAGATCTAAAAAGTAAAAGTTTACACCGACTTTTTAAAATTCAATCAAAAATTATAAATTTTTCTTGTTTTCCGATCATTGAAAGCTATTTTATAAGACTAGATACAATGTTACAGATACTAAAAGGTAACATTAAATCTTTCTTAATTCAAAGCCATATGAAATATTCAGTTTTGTTAAGGAAAAGTACTAGGCTACTGATCTTTTAACTTTAAATAGTTTATTTGCAGCATTAAAACAAGTAAAATAATAAAAGAATATTTATTGTTTTTTTAGCACACTATCGGCCGAGTGATGATCGCGTAGTTAAATTTAGCAATGGACTTAGCAATTGTTAAAAGTTAAAAACGGTTTAGAATGTTTAACAAAACGTCATTGTCACTGTTATTCAATGATTTTAGTAGGCAACCTGTCAAAATCTGACATTTTGTTAAACATTCTAAACCGTTGTTAACTTTTAACAATTGCTAAGTCCATTGCTAAATTTAACAACGCCATCATCACTCGGCCGTTTATCTAGGGAATTTAACATTCTCCATTACAAAACATACAATGTAAACCTAAGAAGTATTTATATAATATATAACTAACAAAATGAAATATTCATAAATATTATATTTCATTCTCATAATTTAATTTTTTCTTACATAAAAATAGTCCAATTAAAAATTATTATTAAGACATTTTTATTGATTTAACTCCCAAAATTATGAAGTTAAACATTGAAATGGTAGTTTTTCCTTAAATAGTAAGGTTACTTATATCTACCACTATGACATAAATAAAGAAAACATGATATTTTAAAAGTATTAGGCAACAAAGAGAGAGAGAAAGAGAGATCTTTCAGCTATTATATTTGGGTTTTGTGGGTATATTGTTGTGTTCATTTTTAGGAATCCAGTCAAGACTCTGTACATAAAGAGGCGTCAAATAATTACGTCGAAGAGCCAGAATCTGAAACGTATCAAAGAGGTGACTTTGAGGATTCAGTGAACTTACCTGAACAGGTATGAAACCCTTTTTTTAATACTAACCAAATTGCTGTTTTTCAAGTTGAATTTTGGATCTTATAATAGATATAGGGTATTTCTCTTTAAAAAAACCAAGTGCCCAATATCCCTAAAAAGAGTATAAATTAGTGATGGAACGAACTCATGTTTCACCGGACTACCGAACTCCGGACTTCCGGCCGCCCAGCGAACCGGATGCCAGAAGTCCGGCGCCGAACTCTATGTCTTTTTTCCTCAAAAAATAAAAAATAACATATTTATCGGTGCTACTTACATTTAAATGTCAATAAAAGATAATAAAGTACCAAGGAAATTGTAAACTAAGAGTTTTTTTACAAAGACAATTGACAGGCAAATGATTCAGCTAGAGTAATATCATGTCATATATTATGGCAACCCTTATTTAAAGACCACACTTAAAAAATTCTAAAAAAAAAAGTTATAAAAATCACCAAAAAGTTCGTTAATTTAAAATGGATTTTTAAAATTATAAACAATTTTGTAGAATAGTCTACTTATATAGCCTTCAAGGTTCTTAAAAATCCTTACTTTGTTGCCGCACAAGAGTACAAGGATGAGTTTCCAAATGGAGCCCAGGTTGCTAAACGATACTTAAGCGCCCCAGCAAGTAGTGTGTATTCAGAAAGGTCTTTTTCAGAAATTGGCAACATTTATGAAGAAAAGCGTTCTAGATTAACCAGTCAAAATGCTGAAAAACTTTTATTTATTCATCATAATTTGAAAAAGATACATTTTGATTATTAACAGTGTATTTCCAATGACTTATTAAATTATATTTCCTTATTAATAACATTAAAAAAATTCCGGCCGGACAGCCGGATTTTTTCAGAAAAATCCGGCCGGACCGGAAGTCCGGTGAAGTGGCCGGACTTGCCGGATTCGGTACTTGAACCGGACGTCCGTTCCATCACAAGTATAAATTATTAAATTCTAAAAAAAATAACTTGACGCTCATGTCTTCTAGGAATCGTGACGGCCAGATAAAACATATTAACGACAGGAACTAGTGATGTAACAGATGACATTTTTTGAACATTCGTAAATGCGAATATTTGCTATCGACATTCGCGAATGCGAATATTCAGTTTTTGTTCAAATTTGGCGCCAAAAACTAATACAAATTCCATAGAATTTGTTTTTGTTTGTTTCTATTGCATTATATATTTTTTGTTTTATAAGTTCTAATAAAAAATTAATTTTTAAGCTTTGTCCAAAATAAAGCAAATAAATAAATAATACTAAACAATTAAGTAAAGATTGATAATGTGATTACAAGGTTATTAAGTTTCTTTTTCTTATAATAATAAAAAAAGAAATAAATGGATTTTGATTTTATTAACATACTATTATTTTCAAATTGTTTTTTTTTTCTGATGTTCATATTCGCAAAACATTCGCAGAAATTTTGCAAATGTGCAAAAATATGAGAACATCCGCGAATGCGAACATTCGTTACATCACTAGCAGGAACTTTAAAATAGTAATTCCTAAAAATATACAATATTTTAATTTTTTATTTGCTTTTGACACCAACTTGTTTAATATGTTAGTTTCTAAGATATAATATGTTATTTATTCTGGATACATTACTTTGTTCGAAAGAATATTTTAAAACATACTTACCTTTTTTATTGCAACGTTTTGTATTTTATTTTAATTCATTATTTAACTCCAAACCCAAGGTTTTGTCTATTTCAGTCATCTTCAAGTTAATATTTTTAAGGGAGTATTCTAGTCTAGAAGCCCGAATTTTGGGCGTTTTTTGGCGGTCGATGAAAAAAAATATTTTGGATATCCATTTTTTATCATTTTATTTATTTATATTTTAAGAATTCACAAAAAAAATTAAAAACACTTATATACTGTTGAAGTAGAGGGGGAAAATTTTTTAAGAATTCACAAAAAAAAAATTTAAAACTTATATACTGTCGAACTAGAGGGAAAAAAGAGGTTCATCTTGCCACAATTCCCTTTTTTTCTGGTCATCTGAAAATAAAAAATGGTAGATTTTTAACCAGTATAAATGTCATTATGGCAGGAACCAAGAAAAATACAAAAAATCCCGCAGAATGGCGGTGTCTTAAAAAAGGTAGGTTTTTTTCGGTTATTTTTTAACTTTTTCGAATTTTTAAAAATAGTAAAAATTAAAAATTTCGATTTTTTGTTGGTTCCTGCCATAAAGAGATGTATAAAGAAAATTCATGCAACTTTCAAGAAAATCGGTCAATTAGAGATTTTGTGACAAACGTTTCAAAAAAAGTAGTTTCAAGAAAAACACGTTTAAAATTTTAAGTTAAGTTTCAAGTAGTCTAACAGATAGAACAGTACATATAACTTACATTTCTTTAATTAGCGATTCCGGCTGCATATATCCGGCCTTCTTCTACTTTAAATTAAATATTAAACGAATATCTCTTCGAAAGACGAGCACTTCTTCCTTCTTTTGGAGCACCTGAAGCTCGGAACTCAGAACTTTCGATTTTAGTTTCGTTGCGCCAAATAACAACTTTAGCTATAACTTTTAAAATAATTCAAATTTTGACCAAAACTAACCACCCCATATTTTTTTTCGATTTTTTTAACTTTCTAGACTAGAATACCCCCTTAAAGAAATGTCTACTTTTTTGGCGACAGTATCTTATTAAAATTAAAAAAAAAAAACATAAACAAAAACATTTTTTTGGGTTAAAACACCGATTTTTAAATTTTAGGTTCAGACAGACATCTTTCCATGTGAATATTGTGACAGGACTTTTCCGCTTAAACAACTCATGGACTTACATCTAACAAATTATCACAGAGAGAGACAGTTTGCTTGTCCGGTATGTGACAATAAGTTCTTTACAAAGTACGACATGTTAAAACATCAACAAACACACAACGACGCGAAACCGTTCACTTGCAGCGTATGTGACAAAGTCTTCGGACGTGAGGCCTTGTTGAGACGCCACGAGCAGACCCACATAGACGCACCTAAATATTTATGTACGCAATGTGACAGGACGTTTTTGGTCAAATCCGATCTGGATAGGCACATGAAGAAGCACGAGAAGAAAAGGCCGTATACTTGCGAATCATGTGAGAAGAGTTTTGTGTTTAAGCAGGTAAAATAAAAGGGTTTTTAAAGCACTTTTTGTTAGAAGTCAAAATACTTAGTAAGGTAGTTTACTCGCGACAGCCACAGACAAAAGTATCGCCTTATAGTAAGTAAAGCCCGACCCGTTCACAGGTCAAATCGAGATTGGGATGAATATCTTTTCTCTTCCATGCCATCCGCGCCAACTCGCCCATCTCTCCCTAACCATTGCCCTAACAAAAATTAATTGTTGAACGGGCCGGGCTTCCCTTGACTAGTACCACTACAGACCATTATATTTTTTCCTATTTTAGTTTAATTTGTGTATTTTGAATGGACCACAAATTTAGCACTGTTCCAAATAAGATCGAATATGCTTTACCAAAAGTTAGAGGTTCTCAGTGCTTATTTTTGTAGGAGACTGTACCCATAAGACATGAGGTCTGTTCGTTATTCACAAATAAAATTTCACAAATGAAATGAAATCGCATACAAAATAAACATAGTCATAAAAAATAAACATGTTAAGTTATTTACAAATGTCATAAAATAAAATAGTGACATGTCATCCATCAAAAATATTGTTAAAAATTAAAAAAAAAAAAAAAAAAAAAAAAAAAAAATGAAGTAAAACAGTAAAACGACATAACAATAATAATCATTTAAATAAAAGATGCCCATATACATATATAGTCAGAATAAGTTAGTTAAATCGGCAAGTTCGTAGACTTAACCGACTATAAGTAAAAAACATTAAAGACGATCGAGTCAAACCTGTACAGTCCGTTATAAGCAATATTGTATGTTTGCCTTGTAAAGATTGTCCCTCAAAAAAAAAAAAATAAAGAAGGTAGTCCCAGAACAAATAAAAACAGTTAAAACGACACATTGGCTATTGTCACTATTATTCAAATTAAACGGCCGAAAATCACAATACTAGATAAAAAAATTAAGTTAAAATTGATTTATACGCATTAGTTTTTAAAATATTCCGTTTTTGAATATTCCGAATGAATAGCTTGTCGTTGAAACAAGCAACTTCTTAACTTATACGCTTTAAATATTCTACCATCGTTAAAAGTTCACAATAACTAAGTAGCACTTTCTCAACCGATTAATAGCAAGTTAAATGAAGTATTAAAAAGCTTGTAAAAATATTCCAGTTTTGATGTTTGGTAATTCAAAGACGCATTATGAGTCATGAACCTGAGCGAGAAGTTCTTGGTATGGGCAGTGAAAATTATGTATGTTTGCCTTGTACTGTAGGTGGTTAAATTTCCACGATTCCTAAAGTGTCCCTTTAATATCTTTTACAGTAGATATTAGAGATACAATTTCAAGGATAAATAAAGAAGGTAGTGTCAAAAAATTGCTTGATATAAAAAGAGGTTTGCATGAGTCTCTTGATCTGGCTTTATGCATAAACCTGAGTGCTCTTTTTTGCAGTGTACAAATATTGTATGCATTAGCTGTTTAGTGTACACTATTTCTTAATATCAAACGGACCTATGTAAACTTTCAAAAATCAATATCTTTTTAACAAAACGATAAAAAAATCTTCGGCTTAAGTTTTTTTAAGTGACAGTTTTATGCAAACGAAATCTTACACTTAAGTATCAGGTATTTTGACCTAAGTATCACTGGTGCAAACCGCTTAAACTACCTAGGGTAATATTTATGGGAGGTATGTTTTTGGTAAAAAGGTCGTTTTTAAGATATTATAACACGAAATGAATGCATGTTATAATACATTTGAATTTTAAAAAAAATTGGTCGATAGACGATAAAAAATGTGTTTTTTTTTCAATTAGATAAAAGACACTTTTATTAACCTTATATTTCAGTTTCATTTATTTTTTAAGAAACCGCCTTGCCCGTTTTACTAGTAACGGCGGTTTGCACCACTAACCCTTAAAAGTTCACAATAACTAAGTAGCACTTAGTATTAAGGTTGACCTTAACGATTAATAGCTTTGCACAAGTTACACTTATTATTTTCTTAGTTAAGTATTAAAATGCTTGGCAAACATTGTAAAAATATTCCAGTTTTGATGTTTGGTAACTAGAGCCATTATAAGTAATAAAGAAGGAGACAAATTGAGCGAAAATTAAATTTTTGTTCCCCAAAAAGTTCAAATTCGTTTCTTACAGTTCATTTTTTAACAAAATACGGTTTTTATTTGTGTAATTGTTAATTATTTATCGTGCGCATTCATAATGAGTAGCAGCAAATCGAGAAAAAATAAAATAGAAAAAGGCTCCAAACTTTTCAGTTAGGGAAAAACCTATTAAATATAATCCACGATTATAATATACAAGTTATTTCTTTAATATTGCAAAAAATTTTACAGACGGACTTTTTGAATTAAAATATGAAAAAACGACCTAAACTTCTTAACTCTTGATCTATCGGGCTATAAATTATTAAAAAGAAATTCGATTATTTTATTTTATAAATGTGAATGAAATGAATAAGGGCATACAATTTGAGATAGTTGTTGATTTTTTTCAAGACTTTCTTCCAACAAAATTTATAATAATAATCTGTTACATTGAAAAAGGGTTAAAATTTGCACCCATAATGGTTTTTCCATTCTATCATTGTATTAAATGTTGACTTCGTATTGTCGACATGACTGTATTTGATTTGTTTACGCAAAAACGGCAAAATTAACAAAGAAAATGCACTGGACAAAAAATTTTCTATATAAAAAGTTTTCAGAATGCATTTTCTTAATTGCAGATTTCCAACTTAAAAAAAAAAGATTAGGTCATTATTTAAAATATTTATTTTAAATTAATTTTGAAAATTCACAAACACAACACAAATAATTTAACGCTTTTAGCACCAAAACAATAAAACTTTTTATTTTTGAGGTTATAAAATTACAAAAGTATCACTTAAGCCAAATAAATCTTCGGCTTAACTTAGTATTAGTTTTAAGTGACAGTTAGCCGCTATGCAAACGGGTTAAGGTTGAAACGAAATCTTACACTTAAGAATTATTTATAACACATATTTGTGGTAAATTTATTTTAAAAATTAGTTAAGGTTGACCTAAGTATCACTGGTTTTTTTGTTTTTTTTTTTTACCGTGAAACCTCGTCACTGTAAACTACCTTAGGGTTAAAGTATATTTAAGTGGAGGGCCAAGAATGTATTTATTACGGTTTTTAGACAGATTGGTACCAAAAAAGGCCTTTTTTTAAGAATTATTTATAACACATATTTATGGTAAATTTATTTTAAAAATTAGTATGTTATAATACATTTATGCCTTCATATTTAAAAATTTACGGAATGACCTGTTTCTCTGTTGTGTTAAAAAATCATATAAAAAAAGACTAACGCACGCTACTTGAAATATTGTGAGCAGCAGCATTGCGTAAAAACAAGAATATCTGCGGGTGAAAAGTGCTCGATTTTTTTTTGGTGGTGTTTTTTTTAAAATTGAAAGTGTATTTTACCGTGACCGCAATTCCTCGTCACTGGATTATTTAAAGTAAACAAAAAACGAATAGTTTTAATTAGTTAATTAATTTCTTTCTTAATTGACGCCGAATTACATTTAGTATTTTAGTGATCAAAATAGTGGTTTGCATAGAAAGTGACATATTAGAGAGGATGATTATCGCTTGCCAGATGGGTCAATGCAAAAGGTTACCAAAACTTTAAATGCAGTTAAAAATATTACTTCCTCAAAAAACAGTCCCTTTATTTAAAGCTTGGCATAAAAAAACAGTTAGCACTATTCTGCCGGAAGTACCTCTGTGTATTTATTACGGAATTACCAGGTAAATTTATTAGACAGATCCTTGTAATTACCTTTGATGATAGATTTTAAATGCTGAAAAAATGATTTTTTAGAAGCGCTGCTGATGTCCAAATAAAAAAACAGGACGCTTGTATCCAGGAAAATGATCTTTGATTGGATCTCGGAAACTATGTATCGCACATCGTTGGGGAAAAATATAGCCTGTTATGCTGCCCACAAAATTTAGTAAAAAAAGTGGCCAATTGTCGAAAATAGCTGAAAATGATTTTCAAGTTTCTAAATAAAGCTTCCGCGAGACGGCGCAACCGCAACGGTTAAATAAAAAAACTATTTTTTTCTCGAAAATTACCTAGTATAAGGTACAATTTTAGTAACATCAGCAAAATTTTTAACCAATTCTTATGCCTGAATAGTTTGAGTTTAAATATTATATAAATATATTTATTTTTTCAGGACTTTTTCTTTGAATCGTATTTCCCGGATACGCTAAGGGAAACCGATGGCCGGCTTGCGGCGTTGCCAAGACGATAAGTAGGGCTGTGAAGGTAATGTAACATCAGCAAAATTTAACTAGCTCTTTTTGTCGTATTTCCGATAATAAGGGCACATCTATTATCAAATTATCAAAAGTTGTTCAAGTGGGTAGTCGTTTGAAAAAAAAACTTTTTTAAATGTCATTTTCGCTGTCGGCTAGTTTGTAGTTTACCAAGTAGAGGGCGTTGTTTAAAGAAAACTCGGTTTTTCGTGATGCTTACTATTTGTTCCAAAGATTTTAATAATAATTATTATTAAAATCTTTGGAACAAATATGGCAGTAATATTTGGAATAATTTGTGTGTGCGGTGTGTGTAAAACGGCTCTAAGGCTTTCTGTTGTTTTTTAGGGTTTGGAACGTCACATGAACTCAGTACACGCTCAGGATAGGCCTCATAAGTGTAATTACTGCGAAGCTAGTTTCAATTCTCCGATTCGTCTCACCAGACATATTACAACACATGCCGGTTTAAGACCTTATCCTTGCAAAGTATGTTAAAACCTAAAACTATTTAAACATCTTAACTTATTTACATTTACGCCCAATGAAATATTTAATGACATACATTGATTTGTAGATTTGTGCAAGAACATTCCTTTTAAGTCACCATTTAACCAGACATATGCGAAGCCATTATGCGGCAGATCAGGGTAAACAGCCTGAAGAGGCAGTGGGGCAGCACAAATGTGACATTTGCAGCATGGCTTTTAAGAGAAAAGATAGTTTAATCAACCATAGTGCCATACATAGTATGGTTAATTTGAGGTAATGCAAGAGTTACTTAAAACGTTGTCAAGGTTGTCATTGTACAGGGTTTTTCCTCATAATCTTTCATGCTTTAAAGGTATTATTTGAAGGAATACAAAAAAGTCGTTTATACAAAAGTTTTAGGATTTTTTATGAAGATTTTAGATATGACATTAAGGAAAACAACTTACGATCGGAAAATAAAAAAATTGCTAATAATATATTTTTTACAGCTTGTATTTTATTGAATATATAAAATCTTTGCATTTTCCCCATATTTAAAAATATTTAACATATCTAAGTTTGGAGAAGAAGTTTTGTAACAATTTGACTTTAAATTTTTATTTTATATGCAATAAGGCACCCAACGAACTTAAGAAATAGAATTAACGCAATGCCAGATTGTAGGCGGGGTATTTGTTATAGTGATCTGTTTGTTTTTGTTTTGGAAAACGTAAACAAATTGCCAGATCTCAAAAATCAAAATCAGGAAATTATCTTGAAAATGTAATAAAACTATTTAAAAATATTGGTTTTTGTGTTTATATAGGCAACATCGATTTAAATATAAACATTTATTGATATGACAATTCCAAGATCCGATTGCACCAGCAACAAGGTTGATTTGGACAGCTGCTGTATTTGTTTGAAAAAAAAAATTATATTAAATCAGGTATTGTACGACACTTCGACGTCATTTTATATCTTTCTATTAGGTTGTATTACTTAATTACACATTTTGAAAACTGACTAGATCAACAGCAATCGAATTGAGCATCTAAAGTGAATGACATATCTGTCTGTTACTTCAGATAATAAAAGTAGTTGTCTGGCTTTAAAAATTATTTTTTACAATAAAGAATCAATAATTTATAAAAATGTTATGTATGGTGCAATGCCATAAACATTGAAGAAGTTATTATTTTCGACGTGATGTTATTCAGAGTGTTTAATCAACGTTGCTGGTGCAGTGTGTTTATAAGAACTTTTCCGCCTTGCCCCTTTGTATATATTAATGCCAAACAAGATTTGTTTACTTTATTTCTATCCAAGAATTCGTTGGGCGCACGTCTCAGGTGTAGTAAGCCGTGAAAGCCAAACAGAACTTCTGTCGTCATCCTTGGCCAAACAGGATCCAACATAGAAGTTCTGTTTGGTTTTTAAGGCTTACTAGACCTAAAAAGAGTTGCTCCATTGCATATAAAATGAAAATTTAAGGTTGAATTATTACAAAACTGCGTATGCAAACATAGATATATATTTTTGAAAACAGAAAAACGCAAATATTTCATATTTTCAATAAAATACAGGCTGTAAAAAAATATTCGCAATTTTTCAATTTTTCGATCTTCAGTTGTTTTTCTAAATGTCATATCTAAAATCTTCATTAAAAAATCCTAAAACTTTTATATAAACCACTTTTTTGTATTCCTTCAAATAACACCTTTAAAAGCATGCCAAATTATAAGGAAAAACTCTGTTCATTTTGCAATCATTTCTAAATGTTTTGAATAATTTAATAGATTGCAAAAGAAGTTTGATAGATATTGTTCCCTGATAACACCCCGTATAAAGACACGGATCCTGGTTCTACAACGTCCGTAACAATATCAATAAAAAAAATCCCTTATTTTATCTGTTTTTGGAATAATTGTATTTAAGATTTAAAAAAAAAAACTTTAAAAAATTAAATTTTATGCAGCTAGAGTTGTTAGTTATAAATAAAAGACCTTATCTTCACCAAAGATAATTTACTATTATTAATAATAGAGGTGGATAGATAATAGAATCTATTATTAAATAATAGATATAAAGTCAAAAAAATAGCTAGAGTTAATTATTAAGGGGGTCCAGAGATTTGCAAAAAAATGGTTTTAATTTTTTTCTCGAAAACGAAGCAAGATAGAAAAAAATATCAAGAGACAAAAAAACCTATTTTTTAAGTTGCTTAACCTAAAAAAAATATAAAAATTTCAAGAAAGTCAGTGGCGTATATTTTTGTCACAATTACTTTTGATAAGGTGTCTCCTGAGACGCCCCTGGACTTCATAATTTAATTTTAATTAGGCCTAAATTGGGCCCTAAGTACTAGAAATAACACTGACAAATTTCAAGAAAACCGTCTACGGAGTATTTAAGATAATTACAAAAAAAACTATTTGTTTAAAGTTTAACACTTTGTTTTTTAGAAACTATACCTTTTTGGAGTTATATTTATACAACCGTTTTTATATATTTTTTAATGAATAATCACCTCCTGAAATTTGGCCGTGCATTTTTTGGACACTATATATGCACTCAATTAACCAACAAAAACGAAATCAAAGGTAGGTATGAAACAAATTTTTTAAGTTGGTGCCACCAAAGCCATCGAATATAAAACCTAATAATCAAAATAAAAACAATGACTTTGCTAGCGCCAACCTCAAAAAAAAAATGTAGGTCCTTAATTTGTTTCATACCAACTTTTAAGTTCGCTTTTTTTCTGGTTAATTTAGTGTATTAAAAAAAAATATTATTTCAGAATATTGAATTAATTTTTTGAAGTCGATTTTTTTTTAAATTTCCTTTTTATTATATAAAGTGATCACAAACCTGTGTGAAACCTAATATTTCTAGAATTCCTAATTATTAGCTTTGAAATTTAAAATTTATTTCTTTGTGCAACAGTTTTTTATTCTGGCTACACAGAAACACTATTCCCATTTAATATTGGTAGATTTATATTGATTGTTTTTTAATTTTTAGATGTGTCATTTGTAACACTTCCTTCGAAAGCGCACAAATGGTTAAGGAACATATTACTACTCATCTGCAAGGCCTTTCGTTTCCCTGTGAAAAATGTGACTACAGTTTCGAAACTCAAGATCAGCTGGAAGAGCATGAACTTAAGCATGCCGAGATGGAATATGAAGAACAGATCGAACAAGAGGTATGCAAATAAAAGATTTTTTTACGCCCTTTTTTCGATAAATATTTTTAAATGTATTTTCGTTAATATCGCTTAATATTATGTTGTACAGTATTCGCATTTTGTTTCTGTGTAACAATTTCTTATATTATAATTAAATAAAATCAGTGACGTGCGTTACATTTGAAAGAAGAGAAGCAATTTTTATAAACTCATCTATTGACCTTGCAGCTTACTCCAATTCATCTATTCATTTTTCGCATGTCATTGTTATTGAGGTTTAGATATGACATGTCATTAAAATACCTTAAGTAAATTATATAAATAGCCAAAACCACTTTGATTCCAAACACCGTTTTCATTCATGAAAAGCAAACAAAGCCAACAAAACAGTTTATTCCTGATTTCACAACCTGTTAGCCACTCAAATTGCTAATAAAAATTTTTTGAATCTAAATGTTGTATGCAAGTCTTTTATTTGGTAGTCAAGTTTTTTATCTCATCGCATTCATTTTTAAGTATAATTCTTGATCAACCTACATACAGACGAACCATAAGTTATGTGAATAGGTAATTTTACCCATGTCTATTCTAACATTTGCTGTGAATTTACTGAATAATAATAATATCCATTATTCACTTGAAAATAATGGTTTAATTATTTATGGGTTCCATTTTTTCTGAAATTAAACAAAAAACAGCCCCGACTTGTAATACTATTCAATATGTACTAGATTAAAAACACAGTTGGCTCTGAAACAATAGTCAGAACGTTGTAAATATGTTCTGTATTGTTGTGGCGGATTCAATTATTAAAAAGTCCTCGCGGCTGGGTACACGGCGGGCGAAAAGAAATAATGGGACCCTTCGAATCCAAATGTCCCATCAAAGTGTTGAGACCTAGCTGCAAATTTAGTCGGATTGACCCCTCTATACTAGGGAAGAAAGAATTCCAAAAAATCTAAACAATTGTTTACCCCTTCGGTGGCAAATTTGCCACCGTTTTAAAGATAAAAAATAAAGTATAAAAACTTAACTGAAAATTAAATAATAATTATAATTAAAATTGTTAAAATTTTGTTAAAAATAATAGATATTCTGAGATCGCTTTTTTAATAGAATGTTTGACGTCTTATTAAACTAACGCGGATAAAGTTGATTCTCAGAATATCTAGCATAATTTTTTCGCCAAAATTTTAACATATTAATTTTTAATTAGGTTTTTATATTTTATTTTTATCTTGCCCAAAGTGCTTTAGCGGACATGCCATCCAGAAACTTAGAAAAGAGCTCTTCATACTTGAAGCGTGTTTTTTTGTAATACCCACAAAAATTTTTCTTTTTTTCCGTTTCAGGCGATCTGCTAGTTCAGATGGGTCAATTTCGTTTATATCTTCTTTATTGTTTATTTTATTGAAAATGTTTATACAACCTTTTATAAAGACAATTTGAAAAGCTTTATTTTTTGTTATATAATTTTTTTTTTGTATCTTCTATAGTTTTTGAGATATCAACGATTTTTTTATAATTTAAAAAAATCTTGTCAATATCTTTAAAAATTCATAAAAACTTTTTGCTAAACATGACATATTATAGGACATAAATTATGTATTTTTTAAAACCTTTAATTAAATGTTCCATGCGATCTGCTGGTTCAGATGGGTCAATAGGATTGAGCATGTTCAAGGTCATACCCCGGTAATCCAGACCGAAGTGGAATCCCATTGTTTTTTTTGGAGTGTACCCAACCAGGACTTTTTTTAATTTAAAACTTTAAATTGCTTTCTTTTATCTTGGACAGTCCACGAAGGTTAGGGCCCAAGTACTTATCGTATCGTGGCAACTGATTTAATATTACTCCTATATTACTTATTTAAAAACAAAAAATTATACCAATTTAGCTAAAATGATTTGTTAGTCAGATAGAAAATCATATATAGTATTATTTTGTACACTTCCATATAATAAAACTTTAAATTACTGTTCACGCACCGAATGTGCAGGCTAAATCATTATACAGTGTGTCCCAAATTGGGCCTATTGTGTATTGGTAATATTAGAACCATTAGAGCTACAGTGTTAGTTAAATTAGGAAAGTTTTAGACAGTCTGCTTTCAGATTTTGCATTTATGACTTTTATGGTTTTTGAGATAATGAAGAAAAACCAAGAACGGTGCATTTTTAACCTTTGCCTGTAGCTCAATTTTAAAATGTAGCAATTTTACTAATAAAGAATCCTTTATCCGCGGCAATAGAATTACTACTCCATTATTAGAATATCAGAATGTTTCTTTAAAACCACTGGAATTAATGATTTGAATTTAAGTAAAAAATATTTTGTCTAACTTTATTTGTTTTTGAGATATTTACCCAAACTTTGGATTTTCATACTATTGGACGCCATACTGGATTTTTTGTTTACATTTTTGAAAAGAGCTCTTCTAGAGCTTTTCATTGATGCTATCACACATCTAGTTATTGGACGAAATTGCTGCTAAAGCATCCATTTCAAATGCAGAATCAGATTTTTGTTTGAGGTAACTAGTTCAGGTACTTGGACAATTAGAAAATTCCGAAGCAAATAGTCATTCATTATGGTCATATTTTAAAGAAAAAATGAACACTGTCAAAACAAACACTACACCCGCCACGACTGCTTCCCTCACCATTAGACAGTATCTGGAGCTTCCCCATTGCGACCTAACAAGTAATCCAATGGATTTTTGGAGAAGACATAAGTTTATGATGCCTGAACTATGCGAGTTGTATGAAAAGTATGCTTGTGTTCCTGCAACGTCTGTGCCAAGCGAGAGACTGTTTTCAAAAGCTGGTCAATTAGCAAATCTTAGGCGAAATAGACTGTCTCCAAAAAACGTGCATATGATTTTGTTTTTAAATAGCTGTTTATAATTTTAAATATTTTCTAAATCCTTTTTTAAGTTTTGTTTAGAGTATCTGTTTTTATTTTTTATAAATAAAATATTTTGGTTATTTGTTCACATTATGTGCAATTTAATTATTTACAAATATATTTTATCCTTTATATTGTACGCCTATGGTATTATAAGATTGATAGGACACTGTAACATAGCCTAGAAAAGCTAACAATATCCTATAGGTATCTATATTCTTCGACCGTGAATTGTACGTAGACAGCTCGTAACGATTTCGGATCCGATCCCGAATCCGTAAATTCTAAAAGCCGGCCGGCACTAATTGTTGGATACGGATACCATACTCGAGCCGAGCCCGCGTCGATGCCGATCAACCGGCAATTGGAAGAATTCATCCGGTCCCGTTTCGATACCGTTCTTTTTACGGACTGGTTCCAGAATCGGATCCGTTTTCGGGCGTCAACGAAAACTTGTACATTCTCATTTTTTACCCGACTTGTAATACTATTCAATATGTACTAGATTAAAAACACAGTTGGCTCTGAAACAATAGTCAGAACGTTGTAAATATGTTCTGTATTGTTGTGGCGGATTCAATTATTAAAAAGTCCTCGTTGGGTACACGCCAAAAGAAATAATGGGACCGCTTCGGTCCTAGTCCCGGGGTATAGAGACCTAGCCTGCTTAGTCGGATTGACCCCTCTATACTAGGGAAGAAAGAAACTTCCAAAAATCCCTGAAACAATTGTTTACCCCTGTGCGCTTTAAAGATATAAAGTATAAAAACTTAACTGATAAATTAAATAATAATTATATATATAAACATTGTATAAATTTTGGTAAAATTATAGATAACCTGGAGAGGTTTGACGTCAAAACTTCTTTTCCTAAAGTGATCTCAGAATATCTCAATTTTATACCAAAATTCAAACATATTAATGGTTAATTAGGTTTTTATATTTCGGTTTTCTTGAAAACAGAAGCGGACATAAATTAATATTGTTTAGACTACAAAAATTTTTCTTTTTTTCCGTTTCAGGCGATCGCTAGTTAAATGGGTCAATTCTTTTATATCTTCTTTATTGTTTATTTTATTGAAAAATGTCTATACAACCTTTTCATAAAGACATTTGAAAAGCGTTATAAAAAAGCTTTGTTTTTGTAGCTTCTCTTCTTTTTTAGAATATAATGATTTTTTTATTTTAAAACGTCAATATCTTTAAAATTATAAAAGCTACAGCATATTATAGGATAAATTATGTATTTTTTAAAACCTTTTAATTAAATGTTCCATGCGATCTGCTGGTTCAGATGGGTCAATAGGATTGAGCATGTTCAGTCCCTATACCCCGGGTCCAGGACCGAATTGGTCCCATTGTTTTTTTTTTATACATGAGTGTACCCAACCAGGACTTTAGTTATTTTGGAATTTAAAACTTTTAAATTGCTTTCTTTTATCTTGGACTAAAGTGAAGTATTATCGTACTGCTGGCAACTGATTTAATATTACTCCTATATTACTTATTTAAGACAAAAAAAAAGTTATACCAATTTAGCTAAAATGGTTTGTTAGGCATAGAAAAATTATGTGCATTATTTCACTTCCATAAGACCGAATGTCATAAATCATGTATACAATAAAGTGTGTCCCAAATTGGGCCTACATGAAACTGTTGAGCTACAGTGTTAGCTAAGGGTTAGGAAAGTTTTAGACAATCTTTTCTTTTATTTATCTTTTATGGTTTTTGAGATAATGAAGAAAAAAAACAAAATGGTGCATTTTTAACCTCCTGTAGCTCGCAAACTAGCAATTTTACAAGATTACTAATTATTAGAACACTTTTTATCAAGAAGAATTTAATTTAAGTAAAAATTCTAACTTTATTTGTTTTTGAGATATTTACCCAAACTTTGATTTTTATACGGACGCCATACTGATTTTAAAAAAATACATGCTCTTCTAGAGCTTTTCATTGATGTATCACAAGTCTAGGTTTTCAGGATTGCGAGCTCTAGACAACGATAGATTTTTGTTTATGATTATAGTAGGCTTAGACTAGTCTCCGTAATGGCCGCCCTGTTTCGTAAAAAATGTTAAATGATACGCATCCGGAGCGGCATCAACCTAACCATAGACATTTAAGATTCTTAGCTCCATGAACTTGTTACCCTATGGATCTTTATGTGAGAGCGAAATTCAAAACTTATACAAAAAATAATGATGCTTTTTGCAAAAATTAATACTTCCTAATATTACTTAAACTGATAATAATTAAACACAACTGTAAAACAAAAATTTCAAGAAAATAAAAATCACAGTACATGTTTCCTCCATTTTCCACACCATTTTTCCAACTTGCAGGTTACTCGGCGTACGTGTTTCGGTTGATGGAAGCAAACATATATACCCTATATTCTAGTTTATGGGCGGATAAAACTCTAAAAAGTACATATATATTGTGTGTATCCCCCATAGGTATATATAGGGAGCGTGATATCCGGTGATCTAGCTGGCCATAATTGGCCCATTATTAGAGATTATATTGTCATTAAAGGTATTTATATACCTATTACCTCCCTGGTATATGCTGGAAATCCGTCTTGACTAGAACCATAAGTTATATTTCATATGGCGGAACTATATTTCTAATGGCCGCCGTAAAATCTATATATTGCGAGATATATACCTATATCCATTCACAGTAAATCTTCAAAAATCAAGATAAATGGTCCAATTAAACGGTTGTCTAAAACATCAAATATAAATTAATATTCTCTATATATATATTTGTGAGATAAATTATAGGTGCATATTAAATTACCTATGATGCAACACCATATATAAAGCGAAACCTTGTATATAGCCGTATTTATTCTATATTATGGGGATATTCTATATCCCAGCATGGATAATTGAGCCTATTAAAAATATATATAATTTATAAACCGGGTTTCGTCTGTCCAGGAGAACTACTTGATTGGAAATTGGGTATCGTTGACATTTAGTATAAAAAGCCACGGTTGACTAAAGGTGATTCGTATATTGAAATCATTCTTGAACAGGCGGAGATGAAGACCCTGGACAATACGTGGTTTGTATGGATGAAAACGGTGTTTTTTTAAAGACCGATGCATCATGACTTAGAAATTGTTGTCTGTTCTTCCACTTTTCTAACTAATTTGTGGGATCTCTCGAACGTTTTCCAGTATAATCGCATCTCTTGCTTCATTATTTTTTGTACTAGATGATGTTCCGCCAGGCGAGATGAATAATATTAAGTTCTGTCTCCGTAAGACGCACTCAAACGGCTAAAAAAAACACTTTTTTTTTGCTCCATATTTTTGTCCCGGGGGCGAAATTCAAAAATTTTGACGGGATGTGTACGGTTATAGCCACTGAAGACTACCACTATGCCAAATTTAATTATTTATAGCTCATAGCCAAACTTCAAAGAATCACATGGACAGACATATATATATATATATATATATATATATATATATATATATATATATATATATATATATATAAATATATATATATACATATATATATATATAGATACGTTTGGGATTCGGTATATATACAAAAGATGCATAGGCTAACAAGTTCGTAACGTTAAAATGTCTTTGGTTGGGTTGTTGCCTCCAGAAATTGTTCTTCGTATGCAAGTGCTGCAGCTTCTGTATTTCTGTTAGATTTAAAATAAATTTCTAGCATATCCACCTTTTCATCATTGGAATAATTAAAAGCCATTATTGTAAATACTTAAAATAATCAAAACTTGAATTTTTGTTTAAGACGTTTCTAAACGAGAAATAAGATGCACGCTAATTTTGACATTTACATTATTTAAATTATAAGATGCGTATCATTTGTTTTTTATGAAACGGATTACGCGGCCAGCCCAGAGGGTAATAAACCTAACAAGGAGTGCTCGATCCCATTTAAGCCCATATAAACCAATTTAAATGTCAATTCGGTATTTGTGACGTAGCTGTATTGCCCTTTTGTTTTGTTTACAAGTAATATAAAGTCGTAATGTTTTAAAATATTATACGTTACAAAGTTCTAATAGAAGTACATATCCAAAATAGTTTTTAAAAGTTCAATATTTAACAAAAATTAATATTGAAATAAATCTGCCTTCTTGTAAATACTTAAAATGAAACGGTGACGTCCAAACATAACCTATATCTGCGGACAAATAGTAAAAATCGAGCACCCCTTGTTAAGTTTACTACCCATTTCGGTCTAAGCCTACTATCAAATAAACAAAATTATCGTTTTTAGAGCTTAAGCAATCTAAAAACCTAGACTTGTGATACATCAATGAAAAGCTCTTGAAGAGCTCTTTTCAAAAATGTAAAAATCCAATATGGCGTCCGTATGAAAATCCAAAGTTTGGGTAAATATCTCAAAAACAAATAAAGTTAGAAAAATATTTTTACTTAAATTAAATTCTTCTTAAAAAAGTGTTCGAATAATGTAGTAATCTTAAAACCGTAAAATTGGTAGTTTGCGAGCTACAGGCAAAAGTTAAAAATGCACCATTTTGGTTTTTCTTAATTATCTTAAAAACCATAAAAGATAAATAAAATTTGAAAGTAGATTTAATTTTGCAATTAAATTGTCTTGAACTTTCCTAATTTAACCAACACTATAGCTATAATGGTTCCCGAGTTACCAATACATGTAGGCCCAATTTGGGACACACTGTATGCTTTTTGAATATTGTACTATTTTAAGATCTTTTACTTTCTTAAATTTTTAAGTAATGATAAAAGTTATTTTTTTAGAAAAAATAGTGTTTTTGGCAAGACTTCAAAGTAGGTAATGAGAAAATTGGTTTTATTTGTGATTTTGGTAGTACACCACAGCTAAGATAAATATGCCTACTTTATTTAGTATTTTTTTAGGTTATTTCCGAAGTTAATCAAATTAGAAATCAGTACACAGAAGAAGAAGAAGATGAAGAATATCTAGAAGAAGGCGAGGTAAGTGGTTTATTTATTTAGGGTGTAGAAAGATAGTATTTTATAAGTAATGGGCTTTACTTTTTAAATTGCTACAGAGTATTGTTTATGTTTTGGCGCTTTCTCTATTTGTAGAGATATTTCATTTAAATGACTGTAAACAACACAAATGGCGCAGAAATAACTATATACGTTCTAGTGGAAACTTCAAATGGCACCTGACAACACTAAATTTTGTCAGTGCCCAAAATATAAGTAGTGTCCCTTCTAATATAAGAGTTTAGATTTCGAAAAAACATTTATGAGTTAATCGATTTGTTGATTAGTTTCCTTTCATTTACTCAAATAATAAATTTATAATACAGGTAACAGAATACCACATACCCGATATTGAGAATCCGACACTAATTCCAAGCAACAGTTTAAATACCTACAGTAGAACTGCATCTCAGTCTAACCAGGACGTGCAGCATAGTCAGGAATCGGCAGGAAAAGACTGTCGGGGAAGTTCAAATGAACTAAAACAGTTCTTCAAGACCGAGTTGACGGACAATGAAGGAGAAGGGGAGGCCCCGCCTCATATAACGGGAGAGGACGAAGGACACTATATGATAGAAGAGGAGAATACCATAAGGCCGATATTCAGGCTTGAGGGAACAAAGGTAAGACAAATAAATATCTAGTTTTATTCATGTCAAAAATGTTATTTTCAATTCAGGAGGTTAGTAGTAGTTTTGAGTTTTTACTGAATGACACAATTGCTGAGTTTTTTTTGCTTTCTAAAAGTTACCATTTGGTATTATTTAGCTTCCCGCCATATTTGAACTTTATTTGATAAAAATTATGTAAAATATTTTATATCTTGGCATCCGTATTGAAAACTCGCGAACGCGAGTATTCCTCGGGCGTTATTTGTAAATATACTTAAAGTAAAAAATAAATTTTAAGGTATGTAAGCTCGGCCCGTCCACAAGTCAAATCGCGATTGGGATGAACATCTTTTATCTTCGTCTCTTCCATGCCATCCGCGCTGAACTCGCCCATCTTCCTCTAACGAAATTTCGGGAGCTTAGTACCAGTATGGAACATTATATTTTTTTTTATAAAAACCTATTTTAGTTTAATTCGTAAAGTTAGAGGTTCTCAATGCTTTAAAATACTATTTTTGTAGGAGACTGTACACACAACACAGGAGGTCTGTTCGGTATTCAGTAGTATTTTACACTTTTTGCACCCACCTAGTCCTAAAGTACACCTTTCATAAAAGCGATTACGTAAAAAAAGAATAAAAACAACATTTCTTAATAACAAACAGATCTGGTAAATTTACAAAAATTAAAATATTTTTAACAAAACGGTCAATTTTTTTTTTTTTAGTTTTCTAATACTCTGATTTATATTGCATTAGTTTTTAAAAAACCATCGTAAGAATCGTTTTTAAGATATTCCGAAATGAATGCGTGGCTTTCATACATGACAGATATTGACAATTTTAATTATGCACAATTTGATTATTAATATCTCGCTTCACAGACAATAAAAAAAAATAGTTTTTTTCTTTTTAATTAGAGAAAAGACACTTTTATTAACCCTATTTTTTAATTTCATTTAATTCTTAAAAAAAAACAATTATAAAATTTCTGATACATCTCAAATTATCGGAGCCACGAGTGGGGAACATTAAGATTTAACTTTTAGAAACTGTCGTAATTTGTTGTTTTTATTCATTTTCTAAATATAATGATGAGCTTTTTAAAGCATGATGTTACATATTTTTCTTAAAAGGATTTTGTTAAGAACAAGATCGTGGAAAAATTAAAAAGGCGTGCTTAGTATCAATTATTGGTGACGATCTTTCAGCTTCTATATACCTTCATCACGTATATTGTCTTTAAAAAAACGGATAATAGACAGAATAGAGTACTAAAACAAAGAGTTTTCATCTGCCAAAGACATTCACTCTCTGTACTATAATAAAACATTAAAACACAAACAAACAAAAACAATTTAATTAAAATATCACTAAGGACAATTTTCATTTTATTAATTAATTAATATTTTTTATATGTACTTTCTATTTTTTAATTTTGTTTGTTATGAAGAACTCTGCTTTAATGTTTTCAAACTCAAACTCAAAATGCTTTATTGTCTGAAGATGGTAAACAATCTTATTGACAAAGCTGGAAAAAAATCTTTTACCTACTAGCATTTTTCCTCAAAGAAAAAAAAAACAGTCAGAACAAATAAAAACAGTTAAAACGACACATTGGCTAGCAACTATTGTTCAAACACCGAAAATCACAATACTCAGATAGTGTTAAAATTGCTCGTCAAAATATTCCCTAACATCATAATAGACTCTCGCAACAAGCAACTTCTTAACTTCAAGCTTAAATATTCTACCATCGTAGATCTTTCTTACTCGAGCAGGCGAATGATTAAAAAGCTGTCGCCCATTAAAGACGTTCGAGTCATGAACCTGAGAAGATCTTGGTATGGGCAGTGAAAGTGTATATGTTTGCTTTGTACTGTAGGTGGCTAGATTCCTCTCTAAAGTGTCCCTATATTTTTTGTGTATTAGAGATACAGTTTCAAGGATAAATAAAGACGGAAGTGTCAAAATATTGCTTGATATAAAAAGAGGTTTGCATGAGTCTCTTGGTCTGGCTTTATGCATATACCTGAGTGCCCTTTTTTGCAGTACAAATACTGTATGCATTAGCTGTTTAGCACAAGAACCCCAGAAACATGCCATAACGTAAATGGGATTCTATTAATGCAAAATATGCTTGTCTTGATACATTTACAAATACACTGGATATACATTACATTTAAAATACATAACATTGGTTTTAGAAATATTAAAGCACAATTTGTTTGAATCGCACCACATTTTCACCAAAGACAAATCACGGTTAATAATGTTACCCAGGTCTTGCCCATTTGCACCCCTCCACAAAATAGTTGCGTCATCTGCAAATAACGTAAATTGCCCCGAAATCGGTAGCTTTGCTATGTCATTGATATAGAGCAAGAACATAATTGGTCCCAAGACTGACCCCTGAGGCACACCACATTTTAATACCTCTCGACCAGATACTGAATTTTTATAAGAGACAGACTGTACTCTGTTATTCAGATAAGATTCAAACAACCTCAAACTACTTCCCCTGAATCCATAGGTCTCCAGCTTGTGCAAAATTATCTTGTGATTCACGCTGTCAAATCACAAAACACCGCTGCTGAAGTGTCCTGATCATTCATCCCAAGATAAAGTTTCTCCAGAAAATCAAAAATAGCATCACTGGTTGAGTTCGCTTCCAAGAAACCAAATTGTACAGAGCTTAGAATACCATTTCTTTTTGCAAAACTAATAATTCGTTCTTTAACCAGTCTCTCAATGATTTTCGACAATAATAATTAATAATGTTTCTCTGCCAGGTCAAAATCTGGAAATTAATAATCTTAGGTCAAAATTTAAAAATTTGAAATGGCGTATTCAAAATGGCTGATTTTGGCATTTATAAACCGATTTGTTTCAATTTGAAATATAAGAAATTGATTTCTTTTGGAATTGGATCCTTCCCAAAAGAAATCTATTTAGGATCATTTTTCAACAGTGCAAAACACCCTGTGAATCTTATGATTAGGTTATTTTGGTTAAGCCTAAATTAACCTAAATTTTAATTCTAGATGTATGAAAGGAAGGGTCCCATCAGAAGAAAGATTCCCAAAGTCCAACCGCAGCCTCAAAACGTAGAACAAGCTCCTTTGGAAGAAATCAACGAACCACTAAGTATGGGTTCAGTCACTCAGGAAGCTTTAAGTAATTTACCTTCTAAAAAGCCTGTCAATGTCAAAGTTGGAGATAAGGTTGTTAAGGTGCAGAAGTTTATTATTAGTAAAGAAGAAATGAAACAGATGGCTAAGTTAGGTGAGCACTTAAATATCCAGACAACTTTGATAAAAGCAATTATTGTTATTTTAATATTAGCAAGGTTTGCATAGTACAAAATTATGCGATAATTTTAAGATTTGTGCTTTTTTTTAGGTATTTTGGAACTTAAAAATGGCCAAGTAACGATGAAAAACCCAGGACAGCCAATTTTAAATGCCGTTATCAAACCAGTACAGCAAAGCGACATTGAGAGTTTATTGAACAGTCAGAAGAACTTACAAAAAACCATAATTAAAACTCCAGTAAAACAATATGAAAGAAGACAAAACAGTCAAAGTTTTTCAGAAAACACCGTGGAAAATATTATTGAAAGTTTTGATTCGTGAGGAACTTAATCTAATTTAAAATATATAATCCGTAAAGACGGTTGTGAACTGTTGAAAGAATACGAAATGTTGTTTTAAAAAATACCGGATTTCGTTGTATTATTTTTGGTCTTATTTATTATATGTTTTGTGTTTTTTCAGGCACTTACATCGATCGTATTATTGAAGAATGAAATGTTATTGATAATTATTATTATTATTTTATAGTTAAAGGATTACAATTGAAGTGATGTATGTAGGTGGATTCTCAAAGATAAAAAAGGACAAATTATTTTATAGGGTGTAAATTAGGTATGTGGCGAAACTGAAGGATGTCATTTCTTATTCAGTTTTAAGATAAAAGTATCATATAAACTAGATCCTAAACGGCTTTTCTTTTTCTTAGGTTCTACAAAATTTCCTCGAAAAATTTTACATCGAAAATATGTTTTCATGAAAGAAATCATCGAAGAAATAGTTTAAAAAATCCTTTAAGTATATAAGTGACTATATACGAAAAATTAATTTTAATTTATATAAATTTCTCTAGCATGGTCAGAACAAACAGGATTGTTATTTTATATATTTATTAATTTTATATCTTAATTAATTAATACTGAGAAGTATCATTTCTGGATAGTGCTGCACTACAGATGTTTTCTATGGCATTTCTTGGTTCGGTAAGGTATGGTTTACCAGGATGACTATGCTCTCCTTTGACTTTTACATCTCCTAAGTTTAAAATTGCTCTTCCTTTGCATTTATTATGCGTGTCCTCACACTTCCAGTAAGTTTTATCTTCACAAACTTTATCTTTTATATAAAAGTAACCTTTGTAATAGAGTTTTTCTTTACCGGGGATAGTTTTAAATAATGACATTTTAAAAAATTATTTGACAAATTATGGTAGTTAAAAATATCAATAATCGAGTTGTTATATCAGTGATTAAATGTACCTGATGGTATTTATCTAACCCATAGCACTGTAAAAAAGCAAAAAAAAATTGAAGGTCTTCCAATAAAATGTATTTTCGAGGAATTGTAATTTGATGAAATGTTTTTCTAGGAGATTTCGTAGAACCTCTTTATTATGCAGGGTGTAAAAGTATTTAAAAAATGGTTTTCCTAAATAACAATTTAGTATGACGTTGGAACTTAGTGATAATTTTGCTTTATTCTAATTTTACCTGTGTAAAAGTAACTGGACTTAATGGTGATAGTCACTGTGACGGCCGAAAAAATGAGTGATGTTCGGTAATTTACTTGTCGGGGAGAATTAAGGAATTTTGGGATCGGATTTTTTTAAATTTATTAAGTGCACATTGAATACAGTTTTTAAGAATTTTTGTTAAGAAATAATTAATAGTTACATAGTTATAAACGATATCGTACAGTAAAAAAAACGTTATTTATTATAATCTGTATTAATGTAGTTATCGTTGCACGTAGCCGATTTTTTTTATTTTGCTGATCAGTTGAATATTTTTTCATTTTTTCGCGTTTTTTTTTTTTTTTTTTGAATTTAGGCAATCTTAAAAAATAGTAAAAATCAAAATTTTTAAAATCGGCTACGTGCAACGCTAACTACATTCATACAGATTTAAATAAACTCTGATTTCTTTTTCAAATAACCCGTTTTCGAGAAATCAATGTCGTTGTGGGGGAGGATTTTTTTTTTTACTTTACGGTATCGTTAGCAACTATGTAACTATTTAATATATTTTAGTAAAAATTTGTAAAAACTGTATTTTATATGCACTTAATAAATTTTAAAAAACTCTATGCCCAAATTCCTTAATTATCCCTGTCAAAAAAGTTCCCGAACGTCACTCATTTTTTCGGCAGTCACAGTGGCTATCCTCCTTAATTAAAAAAAAAAAACTAAACAATAACAAGAAAATCTGTTGTCAGTGGCATAGGTAATGTAAGAAAATGTAATACGGAAGATGCCTTTGTTTTCCTTTCCATAGCACTTTTACTTTTTTATTATTTTCAAAGCGTTACAGTTATACTAACCGAACAAAATTTAAATAATAACTTTTGTGTAGTTTTTATTACTAAATCACAAATTTCTATCAGATTAATTTTTTTTTAATTAATCCTCGGGCGTTACCCCTGTTCACGTCGCAATTTATTGCCTGAAAAATTTCTCTGTAGAAAAAGAACGTGTCGCCAAGTTTCAATGACAGATTATTATGTGTCTTCTAGTAATTTAGGGAAAAGATTAAAAAAACTTAAATATTATAACACCCCCTATAATAAAAACCAACCTTTTAAGGGGGTATGCTAGTCTAGAGGCATGAATTTTAAGTGTTTTTTTGTACTCGATAAAAAAAACAAAGAATATTTTTACTATGTAATTTTTACTGCTTGTTTATTTGTATTTTAAAAATACATCAAAAATTTTAAAAGTTAAAAAAAATAAAACGTAAAATAGTTGTCTGCTGGTAAAGTGGAGGGTCCAAAAAAAAAAAAGGCGTCCTGGCGTGCAGGATTCCAACCCTTCTGGTCATCTTAAACAAAAAAATCGAACGGATTCTTAATCAGTGAAAATGTCGCTATCTCCTTAGGCTCGAAGAAGTCCAAAAAAAAATTCACAAAATGGCGACCCTATGCAAAAAAAAATTCACGATTTTGTAGCAGTTCCTAATTTTTAATTACACCTGCTTGGTGACATAAAGTAATGTACAGAGAAGCTTCTTACAAAGTTTCAAATTAATCGGTTTAGTAGAACTTGAGATATCATGCACGCCAGCTTGAAAAAAATAGTTTCGAGAAAAACGCGTTTAAAGTTTAAGGTTAATTTTCAGGTAGTCTAACTTTCGATTCTAGCTTCATTGCACCGAACAACAACTTTAGCTATAACTTTTAAAATAATTCGAATTTCAAAAAATCCTTTTAAAGAGATATTCTTGAATATCTAAACTGTCGAAATATGATTTTTTTTTTAATTTTCAAGGCCAGAATACCCCCTTAAGACCTTTTTTTTATGAACGTTTGGTCTAAAAATTGATTAAAGGAATAACACCCTCCAACTTGACCACATACTTAATAAACACCCTGTATAATGACAACACAAGAAAGAACTCCAATAAAAAAAAGTTGGGTTGAAAGATTTAAAAATAAGGCTGAATGTGTATATAGGAATATGAAATTAGATATTTTAAGATATCATTATGATGATATATTTTTCTCTATGAGGTCCAATGAGTGTGACTTAGCCACAATCTTGGACTTTAGGCATATTTGTTTTTTACGACTAAAAATTAGCTTTTAAGTATTAACAATACATAAATATACAATATTTATTTAAAACTTGCTGTTTGTAGTATTTCTAGTTATTTTTATGATAAAACGCTAAGTTATTATTAAAGCAGTTAAGAATCCTAAATATGTAAACTCATTTTTTTGTACAGACATTTATTGTTGTAAATAAAGTTATAGAACTATTAATTTGTTTTTTTTTTAATTTGAACATCTTGTACAACGGGCATTGTTTTGTAATTTTAAATTATTTGATAGCCATCAAAGTTATAAAAATATAAAACCCCGGACATCAAACTGAGTACCTACCTTCTGCAATAAGATATTAATGAAATATCTTAATAAAAAGTCAAATGGTACCAGCTAATTTTCATGTTTAGTATTACATATCTAAATTAAAAAAAAAATCCAAACCAGAAATTTGAAAGTCTTATAATCTTTTAGGAAAAGAAATTGGTAAAACTTTTAAAAGCACCCAGTATACTTATAAATTTTTCTAAAATGTGCCTTCAACAATAGTTTGACGCAGTGTTGCAGGACTCTGTATATTGGTGAAAAGTACCCTTAAATATGGCAAAGATTTAAGTTTATTGATGTACTCGATGTCCTCCCTTTTTGAAAAATAAACAAACGTCCCACATTTTTCCTGGTTTATTTAAAGAAAAATTTACCACGCCAAATGTCAATTTAATAATAATAATAGGTAGGTTTAAAGTGAGTGGGTATAACACCCTTCCACCGCGACCGATCGGTCTATTGTGGCTCACACCCTTTTATATTTCTCCCACCAGGTCCAGACTCCTAATAAATCTGATGATCCTGTTGGGAGAGAGATCTTTCACCTCCCCCGGCAGCAAGGTGTCATTGCCGAGGATTGCGAATCTTAGTCGTGCCATTGCTGGGCACGAACACAGTATGTGTTCTGCCGATTCATCCCCCTCCATGCACATGCGGCACTCAGCGTCTTCCGCTAGGCCGATCTTGTGCATGTGGTATTTTAATCTGCAGTGTCCCTTGTACAGTCCCACTAGAAATTTAAGGTGTACCCTTGATTGCTCCAGTAGTTTGACAGTACCTTGTTGGTTCGGTGGGCTTATGAAGGCCTGCGAGTGTCTGAGACCCGGAAGTCCATGCCAGTACCGAAGATTTTCTCTTTGTGTCCAAGCTGATATGAACTACTTGGCCGTTCCATAAGATATACCGATGACCGGTTCCGGCCCTGTTAATTTTGTTTCCGCCCCCCCTTTTGGCAAGGAGGTCTGCGGATTCATTACCCTCTAGGCAGGTGTGTCCAGGTATCCACAGTAGTGTAACCTTATTGTTTTAACCCAGTTTGGTCAGCGCATTCTTGCAATTCCAGACGGTTTTCGAATTGCACCGGCTGGCTTCAAGAGCTGCTTGACTATCTGGGAATATTTTAACTGTCTTACGTGTGCGGTGCTGATCAACCAGCGATCTAGCACACATCTCAATAGCAAATACCTCCG
Source organism: Listronotus oregonensis (assembly GCA_019359885.1). Taxonomy (NCBI): domain Eukaryota; kingdom Metazoa; phylum Arthropoda; class Insecta; order Coleoptera; family Curculionidae; genus Listronotus; species Listronotus oregonensis. Next base: position 132,793 of record JAHBCN010002260.1, read on the forward strand.
CTTGAAATATGATTGCGAAAGTGCCCAGGCTAAAGAAAAACTCTGTCCTCGGCCTCTGTATTCCAGCTCCAACAACGTCCTTGGTTTTGGAGCCATCGGTGTACCAACAGATGTCAGCCCGGAGCAGGTCGGTCGTTTTTCGACTCCAGTCCTCCCTTTGTGGGTAGACATATAATAATAATAACAAAGTTTGTTTTTTAAGTTTTTACAGTATATGTTACATAATTTTTAAAACATTCAAATAAACTTAATAAACCCACAAATATTAATTTTTTTCTAGGTAACCACAACATACCGGTATCACAGCATAACTAACAGAAAGTAGCACCCTTTCATGAATTGACGGAAAAGTACGGTCATTTTTCTTGCGGAAGTTCAGCCAACGTTTTGCTAAGATATAATCTGTCTGCTTTATTTGAATTGTAATCGTTTCTTTCGTGTTTTATGCTTAAAAATATCAAAACCGCCGCCAGGGAGAGATCGTGCTGTCTGTTAGTTATGCAGTAACTATACATTACATAGTAAGCTAGCTAAAGACTAACTTGTTAGTAAATATAAGACAATTTCTTTTTAAAATATTTCTTTACTTCATGGTTAAAAAGTTCAATAATTTTTAATTTATTTGCAAAAAGTAAATACTGAAATGTGTCATGTTAGGTTTTATTGATACAAAAAATATATTTGAGAAGCTAAAGATTTTATAACATACACAATAGTACATTATTCAACAAGCATAATTATAATGATGGCTATTATTTACGTGGATGAAGTTTATGACACAAGTGGTAGGTGAGTGTCGTAAATCATTCAAATGAATAACACCCATTACATGCAAGTAGAATACTATTACCTTATCCCCGACTCTTGCTCTACTTGAGCTTAAGAAGAAAAGCTCTACTTAGTGCCTCAAGTAATACAGACACGTAAATTGAAATCAGGAAATCTGACTGGACACCTCAGAATATTTAAAAGTATTTAAAGTGAAGCTCTGGCCAATTAAAAGACAATTCCAGTGGTGCGCTGACCCGGTATATTGATGGATCCAAGATGACAGGAGTTGAGCAGTAGTGTACAACCCAATGTAAAATCCGAAAGTCCCTAGGAAGATTTTCCATCTTCTTCCAAGTTGAAATCTACGCAGTCGAAGTCTGTGTAACCGAATGTATCAAGAAAGGCTTATGGTGAGCAAGTATCTACATCCCATTGGAGAGTTAGACCGACTTAAAGGCTTTAGCTTCATTCTGCTTCAACTCAAGGCTTGCCTGGGAATGCCGACAATCTGAATCAACTGGCCACAAACAAAAGAGTTACTCAAATGTGGGTACTAGGACATGATGGAGTGGAAGGCAATGAAATTGCCGACCAACTAGCCGAGGTGGGTGCACAGGCCCCGTTTTACGGACAGGGAACCTTCCTGTGGCACAACTAGAGATCACCTATTAGAACTCATAGAATGGGAAAAAAGGCAAAAAGATGCTCACTGGAATGATGCTCTAGACCTAAGACAGGCAAAGGGATTTATCTCACAATGGCCT
>JAHBCN010002261.1:0-94992 GCA_019359885.1 Listronotus oregonensis
ATATAGTCGGAATTATACTCATTTGTAGTTACGTTATCCAGGTGAGAAAAAACGTATGTCGTAAATTAATAATTAGACATTTTTGTCAATCAATATTAGGTTAGAAAATTTACTGTCGCGTTCAGAAATTCATAGTCTGTATGTTTTTTGTATACGTTCAGAAATTAACAAATGATGATTTAGGGCTGGTTGTACCAACAATTTTAAGGAACCCTTAGCACAAGGTATTCCTTAAAATGGCCAAACAAGCAATCTGATTGGCTACATTGGAGATTTAAGGAACAAATAACGCTAAGGGTTCTTTCACACGGGGAGCTTCACGTCTCGCTCCTATACAGGAGCTCTTTTCGCCCCTACCTGCCTGACGCGACTCCCGGCTCGAGATGCAGGAGACGTGAGGGCTCTCGTCTCCCGATACGTGGCGGCTCCCGCTCTCCGTTTGAAAGCTCCATTGGACTCGTTGCATTTTGGTGCTAAGAGCCTTCCTCTCCCTCAGGAGTGAGAGACGTGAAGCTCCCCGTGTGAAAGGAGCCTAATGGTTCCTTAAAATTGTTGGTGCAACCGGCCATTAGCAGTATATTATCATTTTTACATTCGTCTATACACTTTCAATCTCAAAAAATAAAAATAATCTTGTAGTATTTATTTATTAACAAACTTAGTAACAATTAACAATTAATATGATTAATCATGAATAATAAACAAACGCAGCAGATAATTTTAAATATATTGGCTTTTTTTCAACTAGAAGAGGAACAAGTTTGAAGCGCAATCGCACTTCAAATTGAGAATGTAATACAACGAGCAGTAGATGTACCAAAACTGAGCTTACAAAAATTGTGAATAATAGGAAGAATGGTATAAAATTATTTTAACCTCAGGGAAAATTTCAAATACTCATAATTTAATTTACTTGTTTATGAAAAAATACTGCCTGGATGAATATGTTAACACATCAAAATGTAAATATAAATCCAAAAAATAAAAATACAAACTCAAAAAAACAAACATATTGCATTGCCAAGTTAATGTAATTGTAACGATAGGATTAAATACTTAAATGACGATCATGAAATAAAATTTGCAAGCACACAAAAGCTCAATCAGTCTCGTCAGTATTGTCAGAGTCCGAACTAAAGTCAGAGATATTGTCTTCGTCGTCGTCGTCTGCGTTAGTCGTAATTACAAGTGGCGGAATATCAGAGGCATCACACACTCGTATTGCCTCCCAAGCCGCTTGAATTACCTTTTCTGTATGAATTACATATTTTTGCCATTGATCTATAGAAATTTCGTTTATAACCCTTTCCCATGTAGCCAGAACTTCTGAAGGTGACCCTTAAGATTGGAAATATATTGATCGTATTTTCGTTTACATTCCGACCATACCATTTCAATTGCATTAAACTGGCAATGGTATGGTGGCAGTCGCAAAATTTTGTGTCCTAAAGGTTTAACATATTCATCAAGGTAGTATTTTTTTCATTAGGGAGTTTTTGCGCGCAATATTCCATATTTGATCTTTCATGGCCTTTTCTGGGAAAATTAATGTTCTCTTTATTCAACCATTCGATCAGTCTCTGCTTTGTCCAAGATTTTCTCGGGATTTCTTCTAATAAACCAGAATGGTAACTTGCATTGTCCATGATTATTAATGACTTTGGTGGAAGATTCGGAACCAGCTGAGTTTTAAACCAGTTTTCGAAGTTTTTCCTGTTCATATTGTCATGATAATCCCCCGTCTTTAATCCACTTTTAAATATTAGATCCGCGCCCTTGATGAAGCCATCTTTGGTTCCGGCGTGGACCACAATATAACGTTGACCTTAAAAAATATAAGTTAACTTAATTTTTCTTAAACATCAGAAATAGGTAATGTTCCATGCACATAGTACTTACAGTCAAATTCCTCATAAAGCCCAACCTTTAAATTTTTTTAACAAAAAAATTAAAAATTATTTGGATTGTTTGGGAGAAATGGGAGGTACGCCACGTGAGAATGTCTCCCAGAAATTCACTGCGAAGCAATATTATGAGCTTCAAAATCTGTAATAATCCTTAAATACGTCAAATTAATATTTTGCATTCCTATGCTATATATTGCTGCACTGAAATTATTCCTAACCATCCGCCAGAGTCCCATCGCCTGACGATTCCTAGCCGTTTGCGTTTTTTACTTGCAAACGCGTTTTTTTAACCAAAACAAGTCTAACCTAACTAAACCTAATCAACCTAGCCTAACCTAATTCACCTAATTTAACTAACACGAGTATTAAGCCCTGCAAACGTAAACTGCTAGGACTCGTCAGGCGGTAGGACTCGGGAGGATGGTTGAAAATAAAACTTTTCATATATTTCTTACATTGCTTCGCTGCGATTTTTTGAGAGATCCAGGAGTCTTTGAAGGGCCATCATAGCTCCCAAACTATCCTATTGGACCTACTTTTTAATTTTTTGTACTTTTATAAGCTGATAAAAATATGTAACAGACGAAATTATGAAGATTTACAAGGCACCAGTTTTTACTTAAAAAAATAAAAAAAACATATTTTTACCTTCACTGTTTTTTCTTGAATCCGAGTGCTTGGTATCATCTTGCCAGCTACTACGAAATGATCCCTTGCTAAAGATCCACGTCTCGTCAATGAAAACTTCAGTAAAACCTTCCGAACCTAAATTTTATTTTTGATATACTCCCTTAAAAAATGTATTCTTTTATGAACAATATCTGGCAAGTCCATTAAATAATTTCTATTATTAGATTTTTTCCACCGGAAGCCTATACTTTTGATCCATCTTCTTAAGGAGTCGATGGAAAATTCAAAATATTCAAATTCTTCCCTAAACTTTTGTTTTATTGTTGCCAACGTAACATATTCTTTTCTGGCGTACATAGCATAAATTGTGTCCCGAATTAAATTTTTCAAATATGTTGTAATTTTGGTTTTTGCGGTGCGGTGCTTGGAAGACATATTGGAAGCGTAATCCTGGTCTAATTTTATCCCATTCTTCCTTATATTTGCTATCGTCGTTGGGCTCAATTTCGTAGCATCTGCCACTCGCTGTATTACATTCTCAGTTTGAAGGGCGATTCCGTTTCGGACTTGTTCCTTTTCCAGTTGAAAAAAAGCCAATATATTTAAAATTATTCGCTGCGTTTGTTCATTATACCTATTATATCTTTTTCTCGGCATTTTTTATGCTTTTCGAAATAACAAGTTGACACACCAATGTTTTTGATTGACAGTGACGGATACTTTACATAACCAAAAATATAAAAAATGAATAATGATCAGACACCCATTTTTTTCAAAAATTTGTTGTCACCGCTGTTTGGAATATACTAAACAAAGATAAACAAAAATGACGTCATTACAAATGAGTATAATTTGGACTATAGTCCAGTAAAGCCCGTGGTGCATACAATGCTTTATGTTTTACCCAAAAAAGAGTTTGACTAATTACATTATTTATTCGCAATATAAAAAATAAGTTGCACCTGTACCTGTATACGTAAGTAGATAATGACTGGTGTTAAGTTTGACTTTGATGTTTCTGTCAGTTAGTCAGTTGGCATTTTTATTTAACGATTTGCTCAAAATGGAAGAAATTCCACAAAATATAAGAGAAAAGGCCATAAAAGCGACCGAAAATCTTTTGCCAGTTAAATCAAGGCAACAGTATGATCGGGAGTATGGCATATTTGGTATTTGGAAAGATGCGAACGCAATTCTTCAAATAACCGAAAACGTTTTAATGGCATATTTCCAGGAACTGGTAAGTTATTGATTTTATTTTAATACATATGTTCAACAAACTTTATTATTTTTAGTCGGAAAAATACAGTCCGAACTCTCTCTGGACCAAGTATTCCACCCTAAGGTCTACGTTGATGGTCTATGAAAATATAGACATTTCGCAATACCATCGTCTCATATCTTTTTTAAAAGTTAAGTTGAAAGGATACGTCCCGAAGAAGTCTAAAGTTTTGGAAGGAGAACAAATATTAAAATTGAAAATTGAAAATGATCATTGATGACATTGAAGATAGAGGAACAGTCTTGGTTATAAAGGTACCAGAAACTAAAACTTCAACTTCAAAAAGTTTTACTATCATTGAAAAAGATTTAGGCGCTTTAAATTTAATAAAAAAGTACACAACATTAAGACCAGCTGGAATAAAGGAGCGAAGATTCTTTCTTACCTATAGAAAGGGTCTATGTACAGTACAACCCATTGGAAAAAATACCATAGGAAGCGTCCCAACATTGATCGCAAAATTTTTAAAACTGGATAATGCAGAAGCTTACACCGGCCACTGTTTGCGTCGCACATCGTCAACTTTACTTGTTGAGGCAGGTGCTTCGTTTGAAACGCTAAAACAACATGGGAAATGGAAAAGCTCTTCAGTAGCTGAAGGATATATAGAAGAAAGTATTTCATCCAAAAACAAAGTAGCCAAAATGATTGCCAATTCAGTTAATTCCGAGGTTAATTCCGTATCGACTATTGAAAATTCTTTAATGGACTGTTCTTCTATACAAAATAGCGTTAGTGCTACCACCGCTGCTACCATCACAAAAAACACCGACCATTCTATAGTGGGATCAGCTACATTTTCCGGGACATTTCAAAATTGTAATTTTTATTTTGGAAATAAAGTTTAATTTTTAGTTTTGTTTAAAGAAAAAATTATTTTTTGTATAAACTTGATCTTTATTGTGAGAGAAATAAAATTGGATAAGCAATAAAATTTCCATATTAGCGCATTAGGGCATTATAAGCGGGCATTATCATAATGCCCGCTTATAATGCCCTAGGTGTGATAGCAGGTATTATTGCTATCATAACATATTCCTTTTCTAAGGTATTATAGATCAATAATAGATAGGTAAAACATAAAGTATATAGCGCGCAAGCGTCAGAATTTACTGATTGTTTCTATAAAACATAGTTGCCAGATCTTACAAACCAGCAGTTAGTCGTACGGGATTGGCTGGAAATAATATAGTCAGAGCAAAAATGTGTGGGCTTAGCGACGCAGTGGGACGGACTCATAAAACTTGCAGGAAAAATTTGATCAATAAAAGTTGTTCGGAATCATTCAACGAATGACGATAATGCTTTTCAGGATTTTTTGATACATTTTCGGAAACATGGAAAATTTTTTGAGACTTATGCAAAAATCCGGAAAAAATTTACCCATTTTCCTGAATGGCACTGATGCAAAGAATATTGTTCTGTAAAAGCGACTATTTTCGACATAACGGGTATTTATCAATAAATAATTGACCAATATTTTACCGAAAAGTGTGTCAGCTTTGGAAAAAAAAATTATAGATTAGAAAGTCTTTGGGATCTTCGCCTATATAAATGCTAAAAGACCATGTCTGCCGAAATCTAGAAAAAAGTTATGCATTTTTTGCATAAGTCTCAAATTTTTTCTATTTTGCCATTTTTTCAGAGATCGAGAAATGTGTTCGAAAATTCTAAAAAAGATTATCCGTACTCCTTGAATGATTCTGAACAATTTTTATTAAATCAAATTTTTCCTGCACGTTTTATGAGTAAAAGTCTAAAAATGTCACTTCATTTTCAGGCAGTTTTTTTGGGGCATATTAGGAGGAGGATTTTTTGCAAAAAAATGTATATAATCTTGATCATTTTTCCGTCTAAAATTTTAAATAAAAAAATAAAGTTTTTTTTTTCATAAAAATCAAGGTTGGGAAATAAATTTTTGGAAAATAAAAACCCAAATCAAAAATTCAAAAAGAGAAATCGATAAGCAAATTTAAGACGAGCATTAAAAAAAATGAGCAAAAACGGTTAAAATATAATAATATGAGCTGTAGGGTATTTTGGGTGGCCCAGTGATGCTTTGTCCCACTGTACCGGGTGTCCAAATAAAAAATTATTTAGTAAAAGTGGTCAAGAGAAATAGCTGGAAACTATTTTCAAGTTTCTGAAATGGCCGCTAGGGGGCGTAACTGCAATCTTGAATCTAAAAAAGTGATGTTTCTGTAAATTTTGCTATATTAACATAACAAAAAAATACCTGATCTTTAAAGTCGAGGATAATTTGAATCTTTTCTGTTTAACAAATTTTGCTATATCTCTAAAAATAAAGTGGTGGGGGGTATTTAAAAGTTTCCGTAAAAAACACCCTGTATCTTTGAAACGGCTGAGCCGATTTTAACAAACTTGGGCTAGTTGACAAGAGCTTTTCTTGGGCTATAAATGTTATAATATTTAAAGTTTTGTTAGTTTCACATGTCGCCGGTAGAGGGCTTTTTTCGACATTTCGACAGAAATGTTTAATTTTAAAAAATATTAAATGCATTGGTATAATTTTTTTCTTTATGAAAAAGTAGCTAATGTTTGAACAAGCTCGCGAAAACCGCATATCGATATCTTGTTCCTTACCTAATATATAGACAAAAGAAAATTTTATACGTCAATATCTCAAAAACTAAAGAAGCTACAAGATATTTTATAAAACATAAATTGTGTATTTTTACAAAACCTCTAATTTAGGTTGAATAATCTTTTCATCTAAATGCACTACTTTACGAGTTATAATCAAAAAAGCTAATTCTAGGGGTATACCTTGGAAAAATCCTGAAAATTCGATTTTTTGATTATAACTCGTAAAGTACTGCATTTAAATAAAAAGATTATATAACTCAAATTAAAGGATTTGTAAAAACACATAATTTATGCCATATAATATTTTTTGTAGATTTTATAATTTTTGAGATATTGACGTTTAAAATTTTCTTTGGTCTAAATTTAAGGTAAGGAACAAGATATCGAGATACGGTTTTCGAGAGATTGTTTAGGCATTATTAAGCGACTTTTCCCTGAAAAAAAAATATACCAATGCATTTTTTGAGAAAATTACCCATTTCTGTCGGAATATCGTAAAAAGCCCTCTAGCGGCGACGTGTGAATGTAACAAAACTTTAAATACTATAACATTTATAGCCCAAGAAAAGCTCTTCTCAACTAGCCTAAGCTTGTTAAAATCGGCTCAGCCATTTCGAAGATACAGGGTGTGTTTTACGGAAACCTTTGAATACCCCCACCACTTTACTTTTAGAGTTATAGCAAAAATTGTCAAACAAAAAAGGTTCAGATTATCCTCGACTTTAAAGATCAGGTATTTTTTGTTACGTTAATATAGCAAAATTCACAGAAAAATCACTTTTTTAGATTCAAAATTGCATTTACGCCCCCTAGCGGCCATTCCAGAAATTTAAAAATAATTTCCAGCTATTTCTCTTTACCACTTTCAATAAATATATTTTTTCCCCAACGCTGTGCGATAATCGTTTTTTGAGAAACAGCCGGCGTCCTTTCTTATTTGAACACCCGGTACAGTGGCTGACCGACTGTACTGTACACTCTAGCGTAAACTTTTTAATACGACTGCCGCGATACAACTACCTTAAATATTTTCAGGTTTCACTTGCGAAACAAACATGGACTCACTGCGACACTCGAAGATGAAGATGACCTTAATACAGAAATTGAAGGGGAAACAGTAGAACACGACCTTCTAGTAGAGGACACAATAGATGAAGAAGCAAATCCAGAAAAAGATATTATTTTGGATGAAGCTGAACAATTCTTTATTACGGAAGATTTCGTTGGAGACGTAGAAGTTGAGGGCAAGGAAGTATCCATTGTTAAAACTTACGAGATACGGGACGAAGTCTTAGTTGAAACTGTCGAAGAAGATAATTTACAGTAATAAAAATTTGATTTATTTCGATCCAAAACAGTTCAGATCTCTGCCTTTGCCTATACAAAGGGGTATTTTTAGGGAAAAAAAATCTGTGTAAGAAGTATATTATTTTAGTTGACGTCACCTTACAGTCACAACATTTTTTCAGTTGCTTCTCTCTCTTATTTCGTATATTTATTTAATAAATATTTTTTTATATTAATCAGGTGATTTTTTTTATATTGACATTAAACCCTGAGCGTCAACCCCAGTGCCGGATTTAGGACTGTTGATGCCCTTGGGCACATTTCGTGTGGGGCCCTACATCTTACTATTTAAAACAAGGTCCACGAGATCGAGTACTTGTTTTCTCCTGCTGAATCCGAATCCAAAACTCGCTTTTCCTGAAAAGTGGTCAGAAAATTGTTATAAACTATTTACACTGGCGGCAAAAATTAGGGGATATTGCCATATACCATAATTCAAATTAGTACCGACAATTCTAATGTGTTATAAGTAGGCTGTGGAATCGTTACAGGGAAACTGGAACAACCTCCAGAAGGCACGGACAGGGTCGTAGGAGGTGTACTACGCAGCAACAAGACCGGTACATAACCCTTAGTATTAGACGGAACCCCATTCTCCCTGCAACACATTTACGCCGTCAGCTTCAAAACCAATTAGGAGTCCCTATCTCTGTAAGAACAGTGAGAAATCGATTATATGAGATCGGATTATCTGCTCGTAGAGCATTTCGAGGTGTGCCACTTACACAAAGACATAGAGCACAGCGTTTAGAGTGGGCACGTGAACGACGAAATTGGAGGGTAGAATGGAATTCCGTTCTTTTCACCCACGAATCTCGTTTTGGTTTACATAGTGACTCAAGGCGTATAAGAGTGTGGAGAAGTCGTGAAACACCTAGACATCGTAGCTATGTACAAGAAGTGTATCCTTTCAGAGGTGGCACAGTTATGGTCTGGGGAGGAATCGCTCTAGGACGCCGTACGCATCTGTATGTTTGCGAAAACAATATGACAGGGACGCTTTATGCTCGTGACATCATTAGAGGTATCGTCGAACCAATTGGTGAAGCAATCGGGGATCATTTGATTTTTTTGGACGATATTACGCCCCCGCATCGCACTTTGGAAGTCCGAACTACACTGCAGAATTTAGGCATCACCCATCTCAGGCTACCTGCACTTTCACCAAATCTGAACCCAATTGAACATGCATGGGATATGCTTCAAAGAGCTTTGGATAACCACCAACCCCCGCCTAATAACAGACGGGACCTAATAGGAATACTTCCTCAATTATGGGACAACCTACCCCAAGACCAGCTGGACAATTTGATTCTCAGCATGCCAAGACGCCTTCATGAAGTTTTCGAGGTCCACGGAGGTCATACACATTACTAACATTCTTTAAATGATTAAGCATGATATAGAAATTTGCATTTTGAGGATAATATTTGATTTTTTTAATAAACGCTTTTTCCCCCCCTATGAAATTATGTGTTTTCATTTATGCAAAACGGTAATCTCTATAACCGTAATAGTTTTAAAAAACTCGGGTGGTTGTTAATATAAAATTCCATAATATCCTCTAATTTTTGCCGCCAGTGTAATTGTTTAATACACTGTAGCTAATAAACTATTAAAGATAGAAAAATGTTCTTAAATACTTTTTTGTTCCCTATGAAAAAAGAAACAAAATGGCGTTTTTTTATTTAAAATTCGTCAATCACAACTGGAGATCTTGCAAATTTAATGCAAAAATATTGTGAAATAACGTTTTTTCTAACTTTTCCGTCATAACTTGGCTTCTATTCAACGTAGAAAGACCCACAGGCGCTCATTTTAAACTTAAGAGTTCATTTGCGCCGCGAAAATTGGATCCAATTTGGGGTTCGGGGCATAATGTTTTTCTCAAAAACGGTATAAGTTATCGATAATTTTTAAAAATTATATGAAAGTCAACACTTAAATCTAGGCTTCTGCTGTAATAGTTTTTTAAATTTGGATTTAGTTTTTAATATTTTCTTGAGTGAAAGTCACCCTAAAATCGGTTGTTTAGATACTATTTTCTCTTAACTCGACTCATATTTCAAAAATCCGTTACAGCAGAGGCATAGATTATTTCCTTACCTTTAAAATGGTGTATAATTTATGTTATTTAAGTGAAAAATAGTTACCGAAAAACGTTATCTCCTAGGCTTGCAATCGGAAACAGCATCGATACACCGAATTTGGAAGAACCTAAATAAAATATAATATTTTTAATGCGGCTATACGAAAATTGTGGTAGTGGGAGTTTGTTAGTCTCCGCCCACCGTCTCCGCGTCCTTTCGCCCGACCCCTAAAGTGTAACGTAAATGCACTCTTAAGCAGAGGCGTGCGCACAGTGGGTGCCGAGGCACACAATATGAAAATTATTATTTGATAAGGTTTGATTTAAAAATTACAATCCTTACATTCAAATGTATGAAATGTATCGTATCTAGTTTTATTCACTTCATTATTATTATTATTATCTCGGCACCCACACCAGCTTTACCTTGCGCACGCCTATGCTCTTAAGGTCTAAGATTTAAAATGAGATATGATAGATCCCCTAAATATTAATAGAAAACAGTTACAGCTTCCTTAACGAATTATTTTTGACAAAAAAAGCAGCGTAATTTGTTTATAAGCATTTTTAACTAAAAAATATTTAAAATATTACTGACAGAAGTTTGTAAAATCCGAGGTAAAATCATTCTTGTGCTTAACACGAATATTTTGATACTATTGTGGTGGCCCCTCTCTTGTGGAGGCCCCGGGGCAGTGACCCCGCCTGCCCTCCCCTAAATCCGGGCCTGGTCAGCCCTAAAAGGGCAAAAAACATCCTTTTTAGGGGTTGTTTTTATAAAAACTTATGAAACTGTTTCTTTTGCACCTGGTATATGCTCTCAGAATACGTTTTTTGGGTTGCTGATTTCGAATTTGGGGGTCCCATCTTCCTTAAATCGCGGGAACACCCGTAAAAGGGCAAAAACACCCTTTTTGAGGTTTTTTAAGAATACTCTTGGAAAAATTTTTATAGAAATTATTTTATATTGATAAAAATTTATATTTTTTATGACATTTTATTGGTTGGAGCCTAAATTAACTTTTTAGGGTAATTTATTGGGGGGGCTGATACAACCCCTCAATTTTTTGCTTTATTTTTCGAATAAAAAGCTATTTAAAAAAAATGTAAAAGTAATTATTATAAACTAATTATTGTTATTTTATATTAAATTAGATATTTTTTAACCTCCAAGAAAGATTTAAGGATACATTCTAGTTGTTAATGGGATGAAAAAAAAATCTTTATCGAAAAATAGCTTTTTATGAAAAATCTATGGCAAAATGCAAGAAATTAATTTTTTTTGCGCACTTTTTATTTGATCATATTTTTGGGGGTAGTTTTTCTCGTCAAAAACGTAAAAACATCTGTTGATACTTTTTTGTAAGCAAAGTTTTTGGATTAATAAAGAACCATAGAAAAGAAATTATTTTAAACCCATTGTTTTACTTTTATTTCGAATTGGATATATTCGAAGCCCCCAAAAGGGGTGCAAGGGGTACTTATATTCCCTTAGGGGAGGAAAATATTTTTTTGGGTCGTAAAATGGCTATTTATCCAAAATTTTAGGCAAAAAGGCACACATTTATTTTTGTTTGCATTTTTTTTTAATTGTACGATATTTTAGGGATGATTAAGGGTTGTTTTACCCCCAATGAATTACCCGAAAATTTAATTTAGTCTCAAATTAATATAATGTCATAAAAAATACAAATTTTTATCAATATTCAAAAATTTCTATATATTTTTTTTGAGATTATTCCTAAAAAACCCCTAAAAAGGGTGGTTTTTGCCCTTTTAGGGGTAACGCCGGGGTTCAAGGGTTCTGGAACCCCAAAATTCGAAATCAGCGACCCAAAAAATGTAATAAGTTTTTTTTATTAGATTTTCGTTAAAAAAAACCAGATCCCAGAATTTCCGAGCTGCGGACTCCGAAATTCGGTATTAGTATACCGTATCGACGATCCAAAAAACGTATCCCGAAGGTAGTCTCTACTTGCAGCGAAATGGGGCACCCAGGACCCGAGTTTTGAATGGACTACACCTTTAAGTTTCGAATCAAAAAGCAAGATTTACTCAATTTAGTTTTTAAACCATTAATGGCGATAGAGTGATAATTATTTGCTTTAATTAAGCAACTTTGATCAAATGTTTTGTGTAATATACACATTAGGCCGCTACTGCGCGCCTGGCCAAACATAAATCGAAAAAAAAAAACACTCTGTATTTTGAAAAGGAAACATTTTTCGACATATATGTTTATATAAACTTGTTTTTGATGAAAACCCTTAAGAAGGCACCCCCATAAGCATTTTAGATTATTCAGGAAACACCCGGTATTAAACAATTGTGTATTTTTTTAACCCTGTGTTCTGTAAAAAAATGCATTTTTTAAAACCTCGTACAATTCGGACATTCTCGAAAGAAAATTACTCTTTTACTCACTTTGTACATTATATAATCCTTCCGCCCAGCTTACATAATTTTATGTAAGTTTTTGTACGAAAATCTTTTACTACCCAAAGCAAAATTACGAACATTGGAGATGATTCACCACCACCTCGCTCGTTTGGTTAGCAAAAAACATTTTAAAAACATTCTTTTACCCGTAACCAGTAAAATGCTTGAGTCAGTTATGCTTCGGGTGTTGAACAAGTAACATCGAAGATGCACGACCCAATGCTAAAGTTGTTTTTAGTTAATATTACATAAGTGAATATGTGTTTTAGTGTATGTGTAGCATAATAGGTAAAGATTTAGTGGTGGTGAAGATTAAAAGTGGTTTGCAGTGTTCAAGTCGACCCCATCTCGAACGTATGTAGGTACTTTATAAAAATATTTTAGGATATTAAATATATTATTATATTTTAATTCTTATGCCATCAGAGTACTCTTTCGTGAATTAGAAATGCTAACTTTTTTTTTATTAAGTGAAGCAAGCACTGAATTAATGTTTTAGGTTATTTTGAAAGTCTAGTTTCAAAAAAATGGCGTCGCAGGCGCCACATTGTTTTTTGTATGTAGAGACAGTAATGCAACAATAATAATCCTTTGTTATTATAGGAAGGGAAATAATTTATGAAAAAAAGCATCGCCGATGCAAATTATGTTTTTCTTTTAATGTAGGGCGTATCCTAAAGTAAAAAAACTACAAATAAGCGTCACAGACGCTAAATTTTTTTCTTAATGTGACAGTAATGTAACAGTGGTTCTTTGTTATGATAGAGAATTAAATAAATAATAAAAAAAAGCATCGCAGATGCCAAATATGTATTTTTTTAATGTAGAAAGCAGGGTTTAAACTCTTGAGTGTGCTTTTATTTTTTTCTAGAGGTATATCTACAAAACAATAGAAAAGCGTTGGAGACGGCACATTTTTTTCTTAATATAGATGATAGTGTATCAGTGGAACAAGATAATTAATTAAAAAAGCATTGCAGTATATACATTATTCTAATAGGGAATAGTTATCAGGATAGAAAAACAACTAAAACACTTACAAATAACAGGAGCGCGAATTTTTCTTGGTGGCATAAGATACAGAAGCCAATCACGGGAAAATCGTACCGTCTTTTCAAGTCTAACGTACCTCTGAAAAGAACGGATGGATCGGGCAGTATATCGATCCGGTCCCAAAGTCTAACGCACCCAAAGGACCGGATGGATCGCGACACTTTCCGGTCTTTTTTTGGCTAACGTTCGAAAAAGATCGGATTGATCGTATTGAATCGCTAGCAATTTATATTATTTTGAACAATATTTATTTCCAAATTAATAATATAATTCAATAAAGAAGAAAAACTGTTTTGAATTTTTTAATTCTTAAATCTAAATGATAATTTAATTTCAGTAAATATAAATTGATTGGTTTCTGGATGTGTTTGGTTGTTGCTTTCAAAGGAAAATTACTGGAAGGGGCCATTGTTTCTTTCATTTATTACGGCTCTGAAGGGTTGCAGATGGCAACTATATTTTTTTAATGTCGGAAGCAGTGTTTAAAATAATATTATATTTTATATCAAAAGTCTAGAAAAAAAGATACAGAACCCAATCACGGGAAAATCGTACCGTCTTTTCAAGTCTAACGTACCTCTGAAAAGAACGGATGGATCGGGCAGTATATCGATCCGGTCCCAAAGTCTAACGCACCCAAAGGACCGGATGGATCGCGACACTTTCCGGTCTTTTTTTGGCTAACGTTCGGAAAAGATCGGATTGATCGTATCGAATCGCTAGCAATTTGTATTATTTTCGAAAACATGAATTTCTAAATTAACTTTATAATTCAATAAAGCTAAAAAACTGCTTAGAATTTTTGAATTCTTAAATCTAAATGATACTTTTATTTTAGTAAATATAATTGATTGGTTTCTGGATGTGTTTGGTTGTTGCTTTTAAAGAAAAATTACTGGATGGGGCTATTGTTTCTTGCATTTATTACGGCTTTGAAGGGTTGGAGATGGCAATAACTATATTTGTTTAATGTCGGAACTAATGTTTAAAATGATATTTTATGTTATATCAGAAGTCTAGAAAAAAAGATACAGAACCCAATCGCGGGAGAATCGTACCGTCTTTTTAAGTCTAACGTACCTCTGAAAAGAACGGATGGATCGGGATAGTATATCGATCCGGTCCCAAAGTCTAACGCACCCAAAGGACCGGATGGATCGCGACACTTTCCGGTCTTTTTTTGGCTAACGTTCGGAAAAGATCGGATTGATCGTATCGAATCGCTAGTAATTTATATTATTTTGGAAAATATTAATTTCCAAATTAACGATATAATTTAATAATGCAGAAAACTGCTTTGAATTTTTTAATTCTTAAATCTAAATGGTAATTTAATTTCAGTAAATATAATGATTGGTTTCTGGATGAGTTTGATTGTTGCTTTTAAAGGTAACTTAGTGGAAGGGGCCATTGTTTTTTGCATTTATTACAGCCCTGAAGGTTTGCAGATGACAACTATATTTTTTTAATGTTAAAGCAGTGTTTAAAATAATATGTTATGTTATATTAGAAGTCTAGAAAAAAAGATACAGAAGCCAATCACGGGAGAATCGAACCGTCTTTTTAAGTCTAACGTACTTCTGAAAAGAACGGATGGATCGGGCAGTATATCGATCCGGTCCCAAAGTCTAACGCACCCAAAGGACCGGATGGATCGCGACACTTTCCGGTCTTTTTTTGGCTAATGTTCGGAAAAGATCGGATTGATCGTATCGAATCGCTAGCAATTTATATTATTTTGTAAAATATTAATTTCCAAATTAATTATATAATTTACCAAGGCAAAAAAACTGTTTTAAAATTTTTAATTCTTAAATCCAAATGGTAATTTCATTTTAATAAATATAAATGATTGGTTTCTGGATGTGTTTTGGTTTTGCCATAAAAGATAAATTGCTGGAAGTCTCGTAAGAAAACATTAAAGATATCTTTGTTTCTTAAATCCACTAAATGTTTTTTTTTCAGGATTTTTAAAATTTACTAAATGATTTTTTTTCAGGTCATTCTTTGTTTTTAAATGAACTAATTAGTTTTTTTCAGGATATTGTTGTTTTTTAAATGTACTAATTTATTTTTTCAGGTAATTTATTTGTTTTTCTAATGTACTAATTAGTTTTTTTCAGGTAATTTTTGTTTTTCAGATGTACTAATTTTTTTAGATATTTTCTTTTCCAAATGTACTATTTTTTTCAGATATTTTCAAGTCTGCTAATTAATTTTTTCAGGTTGGTTTTGTTCCTCAAATGTTGTTATATATTATTTTTCAGATTTTTTTTTTTTAATGTACTAATATATTTTTCAGGTAATTTTTTCGTTTTTTTTTAATGTACTAATTTTTTTTTTCAGGAAATTTTTGTTTTTCAGATGTTTTCAAGTCTACCAATTAATTTTTTTCAGCTTGGTTTTGTTCTGTAAATGTTATAATATAATATTTTTCAGAAAATGTTTGTTTTTTAAACGTACTAATATATTTTTCAGGTTATTATTGTTTTCCAAATATAATAATTATTTTTTTCCAGGTTGTTTTTGTTTTTGACATATTCTAATATATTTTTTTTCAGATAATTTTTGTTTTTTAAATGTACTAATATATTTTTTCAGGTTATTTTTATTTTCCAAATGTACAAATATACTTTTTTCGGGTTATTTTTGTGTTTCAAAGGTTCTAATATATTTTTTTAGGTTTTATTTGTTTTCCAAATATACGAAATAATTTTTTTAGGTGTACTAATATATATTTTTTCAGGTTATTTTTATTTTTCAGATGTACTAATTACTTTTTTTCAGGTTATTTTTGTTTTTCAAATGTACTTATATTTTTTTAAAGGTTATTTTTGAATTTTAAATGTACTAATTATTCTGCTTTTTTTTAGTTTATAACGAAATAAGTTCTACTAGAAAACTTTAAATTAAGAATACGCCAGTAGGCATTGAAAATTTACTATTAATTTTGCTAGTTAAAATCAAAATTAATTTTCATTAACAATAGCAATAAAAATTTAAATATGAATTAAAATAATTCAATTTTCAGGCCTTGGTGTCTTCTTGGCAGCAGCCTACTTTTCAGCTTGAAGTTAGACATATAACAAGTAGGCGGCTGTCTGTTGTTGTCCCTAGGGGCCGTACAACACTGATGATGGCAAAGGAAGGCCGAAACAGTTGCTGACGCCTTGGATAAAGTGGAAAAAAGGTATGTTTAATTATGTTCTTTCAGAAATAAATATAGAAGCTTTTATACGTTTGAAAATTATCAAAAATGTTGTATTTATTTTATTTTTAAGGATATAATTCTGTGTCTCATATATTTTTGTTTAATTTCAGGTTTTCAGACCGCTCGGAACGTGAAGTATTTCGCAATCATAGACTTGCAGCAAATAGTTCCACTTCTACCCCTCCCTGCCGACCTATCAGCCCGCGGAGCAGGACAAAGCTTGTACAAATCAGCAGTGGGATTACGAAGCCACGATATCGTCACGACACCACGATGACATTTTGACTCGATAGAAGAGAGATCGTCATGATAGATAGTATTATGAGTTGTATCGTCGTGTAAACTCGGTTATTCGATAGGAACTCGAGAAAACGGAACGCGATTCGGAATTGTCCAACTGTCAATTGTCAATTTTGTCATTATTTTTCCGTCCCTGCTCCCCCACGCCCCTTGTTATTCCAAAACCAAAATAGTTATGGTTATAATTATATTTGTGTTTTGTTAATTTGTGCCAGTTATTTCTTAAAAAAGTAAGTTTTTTTGTGTTTAGTTAATAAATATAACTAAACATTTTAATTATTTGTAGATGTCTTTTAAAGTAACCAACCAACATTGGAAAATAATCGTTTACCTCATGGAATTGCATCCAGATTTTGCAAGGAATCGTATAAATAGACCCACAGGCAGAAAAACCATAAAAAGACTCTGGGATGAATTGTCTAATCAGCTTATTTCTGTTGGGTTGGGCGAAAGATCCAACCAAAGTGGCAAAAGGTTAGTTTATTATTCGGTCAATCTGATATACATTGTTCGTGTTTACCCTAAAACCTCATCATTTATAGGTGTATTGTCAGTAATAATTTTTGAGACTGTATTAAACTGTACAAATTTGGATCTTTCCGTTTGAAATAAAAATAAATGTATAATAATATGTGTTGAAAATCTTATTTAGAACTCATTTGTTTTTAGACTTGGACTGATTACAAATATATTTTGAAAAGGAAGGCTTCCGACTTAAAAAATGATATTAGTGGAACTGGAGGTGGTCCACCAAAAGGATCTCTTCTTACCGAATTGGATGAAAGAATTCTGTCAATTTTAGGAAAAAGCTTTTACAATGGTTTGGAAATGCCAGAAAACGGAGTAAGTCCTTTCTTATGGGGTGACCACTTTAATTGCAAAATTTATAGCCGTTTTGACATTTTAACTAATTTTCTGTTAAGTTTTTATGAGATAAATTAAAATATAAAATTCACATACTTAAAAAATATATTCATCTAGTTCATTTTAGGGTTAAAATTATGTACCAAGATTCATAATACCTTTCATTCATGATGTTTTAATTATCATATGAAATAAAATATAAATATGTTTAAAGATATCTAAAGAAAGTTTAGAGTTTTATATAAACAAATATAATTATTATTTTATATTTGAATTTTAGTTGCATTTTCTCAAGAAATCGGATACTTCTATACCAAAACAGTCAAAAACATTTGAAGAAGGTATTATTTCAGCAAAAATAGTATCTGAAAACAGTCAGCATGTTTCAACATACAACTAATTGAAGAAAAGGAGAACATCTCAGCAGATTTGGATAAAATAGAACAAGAACAAAAGAAAACAAGAAAACTCCTAATAGGTATGTACATATTTAAGTGTTGATACATTTTATGTATAGCATTTATTTCATTTTTACTATCCTTTGCAATATTATACATGGTATATACATATAGACACTTGGCGTAAGATAAAGTAAATGGCTCTCTATTCATTTTTACAGATTTCAGTAAGTTCAGCTTTTATTTATTACGCTTTGTTGTCAATATCACCGAGTTAGGTGGTTAGCTGCATATTAGTACCTATAAAGTTTTAATAATTGTACCCCATGGATTACTTTTTAGCAATAAAAGAATTCTGACTGATAATGATTATATAAAGACACCATTGAAAAAGCAATCACAGAAAGTTACTCCGGAGGACAACATGGGGAATATGTGCAAAGAGAATTGCGAGACATTAATTATATTTTAAAGGACCTTGGTCATACAGCTCAAGGAATTTAGACGTGTCTAATAAATTTATGTGAAGTTCTGAAACAAAAAAAAAATAAAATTTTACAATTATGTTTTTAATTTTTCTTAGTTTTTATTTTTTTTTTTAGTGTGCAATAATTTGTGTATTTTTTCAAGTTAAATGTGTAGTTCAAAATATCTGTCTTTAGTAATACTGATATTTTTTTTCTTTAATTCTCTTTTGTATAGTTTTGTTCAAAAAAGTATTGTTTAGTATATATATTGCAGGCTATGTAAATCAGTCTCAATTTATCAGTCAATAAATTTATTACTGACATAGATAAGTTTATAGGATTGGTAACCTATATATTAGTATATGAAATTAAATTAGTATATGTCGCTTCTACAATTTTTTTGAACTCCAAAACATGCAGGCAGACATACACAAGACAACTGGTGTACAACTTTTAATTGAACAAAACTGTACTTAACACCTTTCAAAGATGGTGCAAAAAGAAAAAAATGAACAGTGTCAATGGTCCGATTATCACTATCATTGTTTATTTTTCAAGTACCTATGGTAAGTATCTATAATATAGCGAAAGCACAGAAAAAGAATGCATATTCAGCTGGGTTTGACTGGATGGTTTAGTTTATTTTGGATCTTATATATTCAAGAATAATACTATGTGGTTATACTAAAGAAATGTATATTATATTTAAAATAAACCTAAGTAAAGGTATACATTATACCTACATAATAGAATCAAGTGAAAAGTTACAGTTCTTATTAACAAAAAGAACATCCAATTTAAATATTTAATGCAATTCAAATAATTTATAGCAATCCTACAGCCTATACATAAACGGTATTGAGTCGCAAAAGTTATAATAAAAAATGCCTATTAACTATGTTCTACTAATAAAATCAGTACAAATCGAAGAAAAGTAATAGGTACCTATTTAAATATTCAAAAAATATCTATTTACAACATTATTACGAACAATTTGTCCCTCCTGTAGTAGATTAAGACCAGCTGGTTCATTGTCAATTATCTCATGTTCTTCTGGTGGTAAAGGTTCATTAATTTCTTGTCCCAGTAAAGGAACTCCCCATTTACACACATGTTGTGTAAAATTGAGCATACAGTTACCATTTTTGAAACTTTTACAGCATTGTATCGTGCTACTCTTTCTCTTAATAGACATCTGAATCTCATTTTTAACACACCAATGGTCCTTTCTACCACATTTCTAGCCCTCATGTGTGCATCATTAAAGTTAGCTTCAGGAGTATTAGGTTCAACATTATTGAATGGAGTCATTAAAAAAGGCTGTAAAGGATAGCCAGAGTCCCCAATTAGCCAGAAGTTCTTTCACCTGTATTGAAAAGATGCCTCATGTAATTTTGAACAACTGAATTTCGCCAAATGAAGGAATCGTGGGAGCTCCTCCAAAATTAGCATTTATATTCATTATTTTTAAACTGTTGTCAGAAATTATCTGAACATTTAAAGAATGGAAACCTTTTCTATTTAAGAAGTTATGTTCCTCAGTGAATGGTTTTAAAATAGCAACATGTGTACCGTCAATCGCCCCTACTATACCAGGGAATCGATCTATCCATGAACTCCGCCTTGTTTTGTAACCTTTCATCTCGTGTACTTGGAAATTTTATAAAAGTGTCTGCTAAATTCTCATAAATTGCATTGGTGACAATATTAATATATTTGGACGCAGTTGGCTGGCTAAAACCAAAATTAAAATCTTGTCCTAAACTTCTTTGGTAGCATCCTGTACCATAAAATCGCAATGAAGCTAACACTGCACTTTCTATTGTGACGCCCCTTCTCAGTAATGGCTGATGAATATGGGGCCTTAATAATTCAATTAATTGACCTGCCAGGTTCTTGTTTAACCGGAACAATTCTATAAACCTCCTGTCTGGTAAATCCATTGGACTACTTTGGCTTCTTATCCTTGCCCTCTCTCGAATATGTCGCAAGTTTTGCTGTCTTCTTAAAAGTCTTCTTACTCGCAATGCAAAAACGGGCAGCATTTTTATAAATATGTTATAAAATAACAAAAAAAAGAGGCAATTCGAACACTTAACGTTCCTATGCTAACAACCAACCAATCTAACCATAAAATAAATAAATTAATGACCAACGGAGGAAAGACGAAATAATTATGTTAGACAGGGACAACAATTATTGTTCGGAGTAGTTTGGAAAAGGATAGATAATCTCGGCACAAGCTCACGATAACAAAATCGTTGTCGGCTATTTTTAGGCAATATGCAACACATCTTCGATTGTCGTTCGCTCTCGTAATTCCACTTTTCTATGGAACGATAGCCACTTCTATCGTATCGTCACTTCGTAATCCGACTGCTGTTCTTTATTCAAAGTGACGGATACTTTACATAACCAAAAAATAAAAAATGAATAAATCAGACCCCATTTTTCAAAAATTTGTTGTCACCGCTGTTTGGAATATACTAAACAAAGATAAACAAAAATGACGTCATTACAAATGAGTATAATTTGGACTATAGCCAGTATATTATTAGGCAGAGAATTTCTCCCTAATCCAGCCATAGAAAAATACCTGTCAGCTAAATATAAGCATTAGTACCTATTTCATATAAAAAGTAAAATGAAGTAGGATTTTTATTTGTTTTTATTAGAAACATATTTTCAAAGGGATTTTATCACTTATACTTCGAGCATACACCTACCTAGAGGCAGCCTTCTCGCGTCACTTGCTGATTGGTTGGCGGAGGGGTTTATACCCCGCTCTGCGTACTGATTTGTCGGCAACGTATATAACCGTCCCTCCACCAATCAACACGTGGAGCGAGAAAAAAATATGATAGACTTATTCTTCATTCTCTCTCTTGCACGCTGTCCGCGGGGTCGGGCAGCAGAGCTGTCTTTAGTAGCTGTATACTCGAAGATCTTATATTAAAATATTGAATTGAGGTGTCCGTTACTTTGTGATAGTTCATTTTTAACTAGTAAATGAGAACACAGTTTTTACTTTGTTTACTATCACTATATTAATTAATTTATAAAACAGTGACTGCAGTTTCGTAGTACTACTACATTATCAAACTGAAGAGTTTAAAGCTTTCAGTTTGATAATGTAGTAGTACTACGAAACTGCAGTCACTGTTTTATAAATTAATTAATATAGTGATAGTAAACAAAGTAAAAACTGTGTTCTCATTTACTAGTGATCTTATATTAAGTGGCTCGGTTTCCATCAGGCGTCCACTACCAACAAATTACACTAGACAGGAATAGATATATCAATCATATTTAAGGAATCTTCTGGCAAAAATCTAAACTTTCTGCCAATTGCTATTGTGGAAAGGGTTAACACTGCTCTGCATACTATTGGTCGGCCAAGTCTAATCAGTGGCGAAAAGAAAGTAATGTGATTTCCTATCATATCCTTGCAGGTTACAGGCAGAACATCTTTGCTTAGCTGTAGACTGAGATTAAAATAAGAAAGTAATCTAGATAACTCTAAGTTTGTCACTGTTCTGAATTATGGTGAAAGAGTGTCATAAAGTTGCTGCTACACAATGAGCCCCTAATGGCCGTTTGCACCAACAATTTTAAGGAAACCTTAGCGTTAAGTATTTCTTAATTCTTCAATTATTGCTTTTTCGGCAATTTTAAGGATTACCTAGTAAGGGTTCTTAAAATTCGGTGAAATAAGCGGCAATAAACTAACAAGGAGTGGATCCCGATAGTTAAATATAAACCAATTTAATTGTCACTTCGTATTTGTGAGTAATCTAGTTTGCACTTTGTTTTGTTTACAAGTAATATAAAGTCTTAATTTTTAAAAAATATTATACATTACAGTTCCTAATAGTAAGTACATATCCAAAATAGTTTTTAAAAAGTTAATATTTAACTAAAATTATTAAAATAAATCTGCCTTCTGGGCAAATGTTGCAAACGGTTACTGTCAATCCATTAAACTATCTGCGGACAAATAGTAAAAATCGAGCACTCCTTGTTAAGTTTACTACCCTTGGGTGTAACCGGCCATAACTAATGGAAAGAGGAAGGAGTTCACCAAATCGATGCTTTGCCCGGAGAGATGGCGGTTCCGTCATGATGACGTTTAAAACTAAAACTGACAGAATTAAAAACGCTTGGCAACATTGCGTCACAAGATTTTCCTGAGAAAAGTCAGTGGTTTGTTGTTCATTTGTTTTATGTGATTGTGTTCTATTTTTCACAGAAAAAGACCAAAAATGGTGAAACGTAAAGCTTTTATTGATAGTGATTCCAGTGAAAATTCAGATAGTGACCTGGATTCAGTAAGTAGGGGTGCTTGCCCTTAAAGGCATTTTATAACCTAAAAAATATTAGTGCTTTCTATTTTCTAAAGGAAATCAGGTTTAAGTTAAGTATAGTTGGCTTAGAAACTTAGGTACCTTTAAGGTGGTTATTGCTTTCTGATAGGTGTCATAATGTGAAGTTTATTTTAAAGGTTTCAGAGTTCGTAAAAAATTTCTTGTAAGGATGCTTTGCGATGTTATTTATCTTCAAAAACATGTTTGTATACAGAAGTATAACACTTAATTTCTTTTACTAAGCCCTTTTGAATACATTTTAGGAGTTTCTGGGTCTGGCAAAAAAGAAAAATAAAAAAAAATCCTCTCCAAAGCAAAGGTCCAGCTCAGAAGCTTCCAGCGGCTCTGAAAGCGAGAGTGAGAAGAAAAATACAAAAAAGAAGGTAAAAAGAGATACAGCTAGCTCAGATTCCGAGGCTGACGTAAAAGGCAAAGGATCTAAAGATGATAAAAACTCGGAAAAAAGTAACTCTGAACCTGAAGAAGGTATGATAAAGGAAATTAATAATATGTTTTGTGTTAAGTCACAATTATGATTATAAATAAGATAAATATTTAAATTGTAAGATAGTTTGCTATCAAAATATGTATTAGAAAAAAAGAAGCAAAATTTAAAATGCAAATAATTTTACATTTTTTAGGTGAAGTATCAGATTCTAGTAGCTCAGAAGATGAATATAATGATGGCTATGATGATCAACTTATGGGAGATGAGGAAGACAGAGCAAGGCTTGCAAGCCTTACAGAGAAGGAAAGAGAAACTGAAATTTTTAAACGTATTGAACAAAGAGAACTTATGAAAACGAGGTCAGTATGATTTTTTGGTTGTCCAATTTGAAAAGTAAACATAAATAAAGGTTTACCTTTTTCCCTACATTATTCAGCATTTCTTGCACAAATTTTAAATTACTTAAATTTTTAATTTGTCATCAGGGTGTGCTGTGCTTGTTTACTTTTGTTTTATTTAGACAACCATTGTCAAATCCATAGTTTTGAATTTCTAAACTTCACTCTCAAACTTTTTGCAGATTCGAAATAGAAAAGAAGCTGCGACAGCAGAAAAGGGCTGAGAGAGCCAAAGATAAGACTTTTGTCAAGCCTAAAGAAAAGGATAAAGAAAAATCCAAAGAAAAGGAAAAAGAGAAAGTTAGCAAGGAGAAACCGAAAGTAAAAGAAATTATTGAAACAGAGGAGGAAGAGGAGGAAGAGCAGGATACAAGCAACTTGCAAACTGATTTCAGTTCAATTGATCATAAGGAAAGAAGCAAGGAAAGGAAAAAGAATATCGAAGAAAATAGGGGCAAAGCAGAAAATAAAAGGTTGGCTATAAGTTTAAGTTAAATTTAGTTGGTGTGTAGTGCCATATGCTATTTTTATTTACTTTTGTGATTTTTTAATAACTAATAATTTAGTAAAGTGTAATTGTGTTTTATACATTTAATCATAGGTTTGTCAATTAAGTGGCACTTGGGAAATGTAAATTGGGTGGCGTTTCTAAATATTTTGCATTTTTTTAATTACCAAGCCAAGAGGCCTCTCAGTCATCATTCTTTGTACACATATTGCAAGACACTGAGAGGCCTGTTGAGCCGCTGCAATGCATTGCATAACACTACAATGTAATGTGAGACACTGCAATCCATTGCGAGACATGTGAGGCCCTGCAGCCATGAAGCATTGTTAGACACTGCATAGGTCCTTAAAATAAAATGTGTACACATACTACAGACAGTGAGAGACTCCTCTTAATGAACAGTTTATATATTTTTGGGAGCTGGGAAGCAAAATGCTGGTTGGGACATAAAATATTAGAATGTAGCTTGACTTAAAAAAATCACGCAAGTATCAGATACTAATATTACATATTTTAAATTTTCTATAATTGTTTACTTACCAAGCTTGTCTCCAATTTTATTGAAATTTACCATATAAAGATTTTTCCTTGAGACTGATTACAAATCTGAGGTCATTCTTTTGCAAAAACCTCTGGTCTTTTTTTAATTTAACCAAAAAACTACATAATCTCTAAAAATTCCTTCATAAATCTAGTTACACCAAAACTAAATGACTATATCTTATAAGAGAAACTCCTTTTCATGATTATTTATTTATTATTTTTAATTTAAAAAAAGGTAGTTGTCTTGAAAGTTGCCTCCATTCAGATTTTAACCAAATTTGGTGTAAAAGGGTTTTTTGGGGCGCTGATCATGAATAAAAAAAAATCGGCAACGTTTTGTTTTCGAGATATTCATCATCAATCCTCAACTAACCTAATTTTCACTATATTCCCCCTTCTTTTTGCACAGAATTCTTGATTTTTACACTAAATCGTCACACAGTATTTTATAAACACCTTTTAATAACCTGTTTTTATATTTATTTTATACCTTTTTACCATTTAGTTGCAACCTTTACTTTCAAACGCCGCAATCATGTATACACTAGAAAATTAGTCAACAAACATGGCCGCTCCGTTTGAAAGTGAAGCTTTTCAATTTAATGGAAAAAAGGTGTAAAATAAACATCAAAAATGGTTTTTAAAAGGTGTTTATAAAATATTATGTGCCAATTTAGTGTAAGAATCATAAATTATGTGCAAAAAAGAAGGAATTTAGTGAAAATAGGGTTAGTTTGATTTTCAACTTTGATGATGGATATCTCGAAAACGAAACGATGCCAAAAAAATTTGGTCAAAATCGGAGTGGAGGCAACTCTCGAGACAATTACCAAAAAAACACACAGAAATCTTATTGTCGCACAAAAGAAGTCACTAGACACAATTCAAATTTGGAGAGTTCGTGCTTTTCAGTTCTAACGCGCGTTTTTTTCAAAGTTAAAATAGGATATTTTAAGTGTTTTTTACTAAAAATAATGATTAAATAATTGTAAAGTAAGTTTATTCTTAAAAATAATGTGTTTTTTTCATTAAATCATTCATTTTGGGTGTAAGCTATTTCAAGAAAGAGAAATTTCTTGGAATTTGAAGGAAAGATTGTGCATTTTTGAGGTTAGATTAAAGCAGGGCCTCCTAACTTTAAAACTAAGGGTTTCCTTAAAAAATAACTTAAGAACCATGATCTGACCCTAAGAAACACCTGTATTACCGATTTATTATTTTCTTTGAATATTTATCAACAAATTAAGAAAATAAATATTTAAATTATTACTTAAATGAAGGGCCAATATTTTGGTTTAAGTTTAAACAACAAATTAAATCTATTCTTAGGTTCAATGCTATGGCAGAATTGAAAGCCCGGAGAGAGGGCAAACAGAAACGAGAAGAAGCCGAAGAGGAAAGAAAAAGAAAAGAAGAAGAAAAAAAGAAGCAACAGGAAGAGGAAGAAGAAATGCTTTCGAAAAAGAATGAGACAAAATTGAAAGCTTCTGATATTTATTCAGATGATAGCGATAGTGATAATGAAGGTAAGACAGGAGAATATTTCTAATGTGATATTTTAAGAGCCAAGGAAGTTTAAAGGTGTATGGAAGCCCAATGCTATGACCCATTCGATCAAAAAATGTCCAGCCCAGTATGAAAATAACTGTCAGTTGGCTCCGCCGATTCTGCGCAATAACAAAATTCCACAAAATAATTTAATGTGTTGCCTACTTACACACTGATAAATCAGTGTGTAGTTAGGCAACACATTATACTTTTATGAGAGCCGGAGTACCGTTTTTGGTGCAAGGGCGCGCGCGGCGCGTATGAAACTATATCCGCGCTGTACCATCAACCGTCGTCGTCTCATCATTCGTCATTTTCGTTGTGGTTTGTGCCCTTTGCGCCGTATTAGTTTCGATTGTTTTGCTTTGTGTGATTATATTTTGTGGTTGCATAAGTTTTTTGGACTGATAAAAAGCTTCTTATTTTAGTAATTAGTGTTTATTAAATTGTGACTATAATTTTGTGTTTATTGTTTGTTACTTATAATATTGTAACAAAATGACTAGAGGTTGTATGGTTTTGTCTTGCAAATCCAAGGGTAACATACCCGGCATTTTTTACTTTAGGTAAGTATTTCTTATATTTAAATTAGGTGCTTCTTATGAGACGTAACATTAGGTAACCGAATAAATAATAATATATCAATTATGAATAATATAAAATGAAAATTTCATAGGAAATAGCGGTGAGAAGAGTAAGGCAATCTTAACTATCTTTTAGATGATTTCCACAATGTTTGTGTGTTTCTGTGGATTATTAAAAAGAAATAAGGTTACATTGAGGTACTTTTATTTCATTTAATAATTTAGTACATTCTTTTAAAGGATTAAAATTATTAATTACTGGGCAGACCAGGCAAATTTTAATATATACAGGTCCCTCTAATTGAATGAAAGAAAGTACAATTTTATGTTAAAGTTTCTTTTTGCTTTTTCTGTATTTGTTTAAAAAGAAATTAGATTTTTGGTTTCCTAAACTTACATTTTCAACTTTTTAAGCTGGACATACTGTAGACACATAATATTTAAGGGATACTGTTACAATGGATACCTAGGTATCAAAGGTTATTAAACATTTTTAACCACTGTTATTCTGTCTTATAAATGTTTGTTATTAATGAAAAGTATATGCCTAAAAAGCAGTTATAAAAATTTTCACTTTTTAATGTACAACTAGAATCTTGGAATTAGATTAAACTCATTTACTTTATCTTCTTTTATCACAAAATTGGTGATAAGTACATGAAACTATCATATAATGTTTAAAATGTATTTTAAAAAATCGTGTTTTTTTATTTATTTACAAAGATTTTTGGTAAAAATACAAAACTCCCAAAAATATCGACCATTTAAATAGAAGGCTGTGTGGCGCCATCTATTATTTTCATAATATATCAGATGATATAAAATCCAATATTACACAATAATTTTAAATATTCTATGGTAGTATCGTTTAATAACCAACAATTTTGTGCAAAAAATAAAAGAAAACAGTGAATGCTTGAATTTGACATTTGATGATGTCAACTTTATAGATAGTAACAAAGAATTATGGAAGTCCGGCTCTGACTTACTATTCATTGCGCAAACTCCGCGGGGCCAATCCCCCTATCCCCGCTGCCCTGCACGCCTGGACAATTTTGTTCTACAGCATTGGCTTTCCATACACCTTTAAACTTCCTTGTTAAGAGCACATTCATGTGACACAAAAGATTAATTTTTTTGGTAGATTCGGATGGTGGCAAGAAGTCCCCAGCTCCTCGCGAAAAGGCCAGATCACGGTCCAGATCTAGGTCTGGGTCAAGATCAAGATCTTCAAGTTCGAGTTCCAGTAGTAGTGATAATGAGCAGGAAGAAGAGAAAAAAACCGCCTATGTGCCTACTTTAAAGGATCTAAATAATATTAGGTGTGTTATATATTATTATTTTATTAACATCAGTTTTAAACTAGCATAAAATATAAGATTTACTGATTTTGTATTACATGTAATTTTAGAAGTTCCAGTGATGAATCCTGGGACCTGGAACATGCTGTACAAAACAATAATTTGTTTTTTTTTTCAGATTATCAAGGCACAAATTGGAACGATTTGTACATATGCCGTTTTTCGATAGAATTGCAAAAGGTTGTTTTATAAGAATAGGCATAGGGGCAACTAATGGTGCTCCCGTATACAGGGCCGCCGAAGTAATAGGTGTTTATGAAACAGCCAAAATTTATCAGTTAGGCAGTACGAGAACTAATAAGGTTGGTTTTATTGTCTTATTTTTCTCTGGTTTAAATATTATTATTTAAATTTCAGGGCTTTAATTACAACTCTTACAGTTAAAAAAAAAGTAAAAACCATTTCAGATCTTTGTACAGGTTGTTCCAAATTCGAGCCTCGTCATTGGGATCTTGGAAACCTAAAGAGATTTGAGGTCAGTTAAATGGAGGAAAAGTTATGTAGTTTGATGCTGATCAAAATGCCATCTTAAAAGTTTAAAAATTTCGAATACTTCTGAAGACTTGAAAAAACCGAATATTCGCGATTTCATTAGGAAAAATTTATGACTTTATTTGACTGGATATAACAAAATAAATTTCACATTTTTGTTCGTACTTTTTCCGTTCTAAAAGACAGTGTTATTAGATTTACATACTGACGTTTCGCCTATGAGCTGCCATAAACTTTTTTTTTTAAGGTCCCAAAACCAATGCTGTATCACACTTATTCGAAAAAACCATTTTAATGATTTTCTGGTAAGATATTACTAAAAATCTATTCTCCGTCTTTCCTAACACATGATTTCTTATAGAAAATGCCATTATTATAAATTTTTTGAATAAGTACGATACATCATTGGTTGTGGGACCTTGTAAAATCCATATTAAAAAATACAGGGCCGTATTTAAAAATACAAAGTTGATGATGGCAGCTCAAAGACGAAACCATGGTGTGTAAATCTAATAACACTGTCTTGTAGAATAGAAATAGCATTAGGAATGTAAATATTATTTTATTATATCTTATCGAATAGAGTGATAAAAAAATAAAAATGAAATCGCAAATATTTGGTTTTTCCAAAAGTCTTCGAAGGATACGAATTTTTTTAATTTTTAAGGTGGCATTTTGATCAGCATTAAATTGCACAACTTTGTCTTCATTTAACCGACCTTGTATCTCTTCAGGTTTCCTAGATCGGAATGATGAGGACTCAAATTTGGGACCCCTGTACAGCTAAAGTGGAATTATACCCATTTGTAGTTATGTCATTCAGGTAAGACAAAGACAAAGACAAAAAGTTTATTAATGTTTGACACCCAATCAGGCTGGCCCCAAGCAAGCAATGCATATGTAGCCTTTGATTCAAAACATGAGTAATATGCTCTTAGGACAACATTTAAGGAAACTGTTTGTTATAAATTTTGAAGTGTATACACACAAGAAGCCAGTTTTTTAGATGGGTACTCAATGTGTGAGTTCCAACTTAATTTGGGATCGATGTGGAGGCCCAGAAAACGGACCGATTCAAGCCAAGGAAGTTTAAAGGTGTATGGAAGCCCAATGCTATGGCCCATTCGATCAAAAAATGTTCAGCCCAGTATGAAAATAACTGTCAGAGTTGGCCCCGCCGATTCTGCGCAATAACAAAATTCCACGAAATAATTTAATGTGTTGCCTACTTACACACTGATAAATCAGTGTGAAGTTAGCCAACACATTATAATTTTATGAGAGCCGGAGTACAGTTTTTTGGATTGATAAAAACCTTCTTATTTTAGTGATTAGTGTTTATTAAATTGTGACTATAATTTTGTGTATTGTTTGTTACTTATAATATCGTAACAAAATGACTAGAGGTTGTATGGTTTTGTCTTGCAAATCCAAGGGTAACAAACCCGTCTTTTTAACTTTAGGTAAGTATTTTTTAAATTTAAATTAGGTGCTTCTTATAAGACGTAACGTTAGGTAACCGAATAAATAATAATATATCAATTATGAATAATAGAAAATAAAAATTTCATAGGAAATATTAGTGAGAAAAGTAAGGCAATCTTAACTATCTTTTAGATGATTTCCACAATGTTTGTGTATTTCTGTGGATTATTAAAAAGAAATAAGG
This sequence comes from Listronotus oregonensis, assembly GCA_019359885.1. NCBI lineage: Eukaryota > Metazoa > Arthropoda > Insecta > Coleoptera > Curculionidae > Listronotus > Listronotus oregonensis. The sequence continues at coordinate 30,510 of JAHBCN010002261.1, forward strand.
TTTACATTTAGGTACTTTTATTTCATTTAATAATTTAGTACACTCTTTTAAAGGATCAAAATTATTGATTACTGGGCAGACCAGGCAAATTTTAATATATACAGGTCCCTCTAATTGAATGAAAAGAAGTACAATTTTGGTACGGTTTTTTGGGGCGCTGATTACAAATCTAAAAAAAAATTGGCAATGTTTCGTTTTCGAGATATTCATCATCAAAATTGAAAATCAAACTAACCTTATTTACACTATTCCTCCTTCTTTTGCACAAATTCTGATTTTTACACTAAATTGGCACACAATATTTCACAAACACCTTTTAAAAACTTTTTTAATGTTTATTTTACACCTTTTTTACACTTTTATTTTTTAAGCAAATATGGCTGCTGCCTTTGAACTTAAAAGTTTGCAATTTAATGGAAAAAAGAAGTAAAATAAATAAAAATACAAGGTTTTAAAAGGTGTTTATAAAATATCGTGTGCCACTTTAGTGTAAAAATCAAGAATTGTGTACAAAAGAGGGAGAATATAGTGAAAATGAGGTTAGTTTAATTTTAACTTTGATGATGAAGATCTCGGAAACGAAACGTTGCCGAAAAGATATTTTTCAGATTTGTAATCAGCCCCAAAAACCCTGTATACCAAATTTGATCAAAATCGGAGAGGAGGCAACTTTCGAGACAATACCATTTGTTTAAAAATAAATTAAATTTTTGGTTTCTTAATCTTGCATTATCTACTTTTTAAGCTCGACATACTGTACACACATAATATTTAACGGATACTGTTACAATGGATACTCAGGTACAAAAGGTTACTAAACATTTTTAACCACTGTTATTCTGTCCCATGAATGTTTTTTATTAGTGAAAAGTATATGCCTAAAAAGCAGTTATAAAAATTTTCACTTTTTAATGTACAACCAGAATCTTAGGATTAGATTAAACTCATTTACACTATCTTGCCCTTCTTTTATCACAAAATTGGTGATAAGTACATAATACTATCATACAATGTTTGAAATTTATTTTAAAAAATCGTGTTTTTATTTATTTACAAAGATTTTTGGTAAAAATACAAAACTTCCAAAAATATCGACCATTTAAATAGAAGGCAGTAAAGTGGCGCCATCTATTCTTTCCATATTATATCAGATGATATAAAATCTAATATTACAAAATAATTTTAAATATTCTATAGTAGTATCCTTTATTAACCAACAATTTTGTGCAAAAAATTAAAAAAAAAAACAGTGAATGTTGGAATTTGACATTTGATGATGTCAATTTTATAGATAGTAACAAAGAATTATGGAAGTCCGGCCCTGACCTATTCCCGCTGCCCTGCACGCCTGGACAATTTTGTTCTACAGTATTGGGCTTCCATACACCTTTAAACTTCCTTGATTCAAGCGTGTTTATATGCTTCAATGTAAAAAACATATGCTCTGTTTTTGCCTCATTTAAGCTTAGCTGGTTTGCTATGAACCAATCAGCAACCCTCATCTGTATATCCACCACCTCTCTCAGATGATCTAAATCATTATCCTGCAATACTACAGTTGTATCATCCGCAAAAAGTATGAATTCAGCACCAGGATCGCTCATGTCCACTTCGTCGATATAGATGAGAAAGAGAAGCAGTCCCAGCACTGAACCCTGTGGTACTCCATGCCTGATGCTTTCAACTGCAGAGTATTTACCATTTAAGTCCACATACTGTTTACAATTTGATAAGTATGAACTAATAAGTTGAATGGTGTGATCGTGCAAATCATAATATTTTAGTTTAGATAGGAGAAGGTCCACAGAGACACCATGAAAGACCTTGCTCAGGTCACAAAACAATGCTCCCGCAATAGCCCCATCATTAAAAGCCTGATTTATAATTTCTGTAAGTTTGTTTGTGTATGGCGTAAATAAATAATTAGGTATTTTTTTGTCAATTAATATTAGGTTAAAAAATTCATTCCGAAATTATTAGTGTGTTATGTTTTTTATATGTTCAGAAATCGAAATAACTTTCGACAATAAGATGAGACACCAATGTTTTTGATTGACAGTGATGAATACTTTACATAACCAAAAATATTAAAAATACTAATCATCAAATACCAATTTTTTTCAAAAGTTTGTTGTCACCGCTCTTTGAAATATATTAAACCAACATAAACAAACATGACGTCCTTACAAATGGGTATAATTTCGACTTTAGTACCATAAATAACTTTTTATTCTCTATCTGGTAGGAGTTTTTTTTTTCAATTTCGCCTTCAATTAATATCAGAATGGGAGAACAAAAACCTTATCTCTAAATAAATAACCTACATTTTTTAGGGTTTAAAGGTGAGACATGGAGCGCAAGAACGAGTGTTTAGGCTTGAATTCGTTTCAAATCAGGAATTTGCAGAAAACGAATTTCAAAAGTGGATTGAGGCTTCGAGTACAGCTGGCAACGAGCTGCCGAGCAAAGCTGTGTTTGAGCAAAAGCAGGCCGATATTAAGGAAGCCATCAGTTACGAGTTTAACGAACAAGACGTAGAGAGAATTGTAAGTGAAACAATTAAATTATTTTCTACAGAGAGGTCAAATAAGGTTGAAATAAAATTGTCAAATTAAGAGATAGAGCAATTCTGGTTGTACAGGGTGTCCCAAATTCTGTTAAATGGAGGCAAAGTTGGGCAATTTGATTTATTTTTTTAATACTCTATTTGAATAGATGTAACAAAATAAATTTCACATTCTTATTTCTACTTCTTCTGTTCTACAATATGGTTTTATTAGATTTACACACCGACGTTTCGTCTTTGAGCTGCCATCATCAACTTTGTTTTTTAAATACGGCCCTGGATTTTTTATTACAGATTTTAAGAGCTTCTAAGGTCCCAAAAAGTTCATATTATTGACAATTTTCATAAGAAATCGTATTAGAGAGAGAGATAATAGATTTTTGGTAAGATCTTATCAGGAATTCATTAAAATGATTTTGAATAAGTGCAATACATCACTGGTTTTAGGACCTAAAAAGGTCCTAAAATCCATAATAAAAAATCCAGGACTGTATGTAACAAAACAAATTTGATGATGGTAGCTTAAAGATGAAACGTTGGTGTGTAAACCTAATAAAGTATTATTAGATTTTCCTCTTTGCGCGCGCGCACTTCTTGGTTTTGAAAAATTGTTGCAGTTTTTGTTCCATGCAAGGAGAATACAGCAGGTACTATTTTTCTTTCAGCAAGCCGACTATTTTGGTGGTTAATTTGGTGATTTTTAGGGTGCCAACTTAAAATATTCTGCGTACAATTAGTTTAACCTAGAAGACCATCAAGCATTAGTTCAAATACAGGGTGGCCCAGCGAAAAGGTCGCATCCCTATTTGTGACTTCTATTCAATACAGGGGGTCCAAAAACAAGATATTGCGTTACACTTTAGATTTTTAAATGGAAACCCCCATTTTTTTCTTAATTTTTATATTTTCCAAAAAGTTTTTAGTAACTTTTGTTAATAAAGTTTCTACCAATCATTAATCGTTGTAAAGCTATTTAAATGTATAATAAAAAACTAGAATTAGTGATAATAAGGGAATATATCGTAAAAATAATAATGAAATAATTACCATAGTAACAAGACTTTACTTTAAAATTAAAAACAACTCTTTGAGTATTTAAAAAACAATAATCAACTTATAGTTATAATCAAATTAAAGTTAAAGTAAAAATTAATTTGCTATAAAGAGGTAGGTCAATGTGGTAATAAGTGCTGAAAGTGGTGTCAATTTTCCTCCATAATTAAGATTTTGTTCGAATCTATTCATAACATTTTCAAGCATGTTTGGAGTTATTTGTCTACATTCAGCCATAATCCTCTCCCAAAGATCTTGAATAGAATCAGGCTTCGTACTAAAAACTTTACTTTTCAAATGCCCCCAAAGAAAGTAATCTAAAGGACTTAAGTTCGGAGATCTCATTATATTTAACGTCATTTTCTATTATTTCGGTTATTTGTTGTATCGCTCGTTAAGTTTCCAGAAATAAAGAAAGGTCCTAAAATATTATTTCCGAAAATGCCGGCCCACACATTTATTTTTTCAGGATATTGCGAGTGTACCTTCCGAAACAAATATAAACTTGAGTCACTCCAATATGTCTATTTACAGCATCTGTAAATAGAATGTACACTCATCCAAGAAACAAATATGATATAATAGATTTGCTCATGGACAAGTTTTATCTTGTACAGGTGAAATTTATTGTCTTTCAAAATTCTTTGTACTGTTGAGCGTGTAAATCCTGAAGAAGTTGCCAGTCCACGAGTGCTTGCTGCTGGGGGAGGTGAAAGATCTCTCTCCCAAAAGGATCATCAGATTTATTAGGAGTTTGGACCTGGTGGAAGAAATATAAAAGGGTGTGAGCCACAATAGACCGATCGGTCGCGGTGGAAGGGTGTTATACCCACTCACTTTAAACCTACCTACCTACCTACGAGTGCTTTGGGTGTTGTTAAGTGCTACATATCTCAAAACTGCTATTTCTGCGGCTTCATATCAAATTGGTCGATTTTCTCGATGGCGATTACTGCGAATATTAGACACAGATCCAGTTTCTTCTAATATTTTTATCAACTTAGCCACATACTTATTGTTAATATTTTGGTCTAGATGTAATGCATTAAACAACCGGGCAGTAGCTCTTGCAATGCTCCCATTTTGGTAATGCAGTTTTGTTATTTCCACCTTGTTTTGAATTAAATAAATCATTATTTAATATTTATCCCACCTAGGTAGGTAACCTAACAATTTGAAATCAAAGACAAAGTTTTTCTATGACATTCGATGACACTGACTGATGCTGAATGCTCTTGCTGGTATCCATGATTATTATTTTTTGCCGTGCAATCCATTAAGTTAGTCGAATTTTTTTATAAACTCAAAAGCTTAACAACGATTAAAAATATTTATAAACTTTTTTAACAAAAGTTACTACAAACGTCAGGGAAAAAAATGAAAAAAATGGCGGTTTCCATTTAAAAATCTAAATTGTAATGCAGTATGTTATTTTTGGACCACCCTGTATTCTACGGCTATAGATAAAAAGACGTCTCCCTAGAAATCAAAATTAACATGTCCGAGCGTTTCTTCCCAAATATACCAGGAGAGTCACAAATAGGGGTGCGACCTTTTTGTTGGGCCACCCTGTATATCTATAAATAACAATTAAAAAAATCATCAGTGCAATTATGTTATACCTGAGAATTTTACAAAATAATTAAATAGATCGCAACATTGTTCTTTGATCTTTAATATCATTTAATTTTTAGATTAGAGAAAAAGAAAGATTTAAAACAAACCCTCACAATTACGCAATGAAAAAAGCAAATCTTATGAAAGAACGAGATGCAGCCCTAACGAGGGGTGATGACGATTACGCTCGAGAAATGAGTGAGAAATTGAGCCACTTGGAAGAAAGGTTAGTTTTCACTTTTCACTTAAAAAAAAATTTAAAAAAATGGGCCTATTTTCTTTAGGTACTGATGTATCATAGAAAAAAACTTTTTCTTCAAACTTCAGTAATTCCGTCATTACTCGACTATGTAGGCGACCGCGAAGTTTAATTTTTCCTCCGCCGGAGCTTTACTTTTCACTTTCCCGACAGCAAATGAAAAAGTGTTATCATAGCAAAGTAGATACAAACAAACAACAAAACGAGCGTTAACAACTCAATATCTATTAAACTAAAAACAAAACTAAAATTATCAGATAATAGTATAAAGAAGCATATTTCTCTATAATATAAAGTAAAATATGCATATTTATTGCAAAGTATACATATTAAAATTCAAATATTTTTGAAATTAATTCAGCGACTGGAACGCTCTGTGATTGGTTACAACTTTGGTGATGTCACTTGCAAGTAAATAAATGTCACAAGCTTTGTGTTGTGTGTTTTCAGGTGTTCTTTTCGATCTTTTATATAAAAAACATATTTCAAGTAACAATATTATCCGTTTTGTACCTCAAAATGGACATAAATTTTGTGCAACCCGATAACAGAAACCTACCTAAAAAAGACGCATTTATGATTGTGTTTCTTTAAAAATAACGCTGGCTACTATGCTGCAGAACTTAAAAATGTAAAAACAGCTGTGTAAGTACCTCTAAAAAATTATTTATTCAGTATTTCTCAAAATCTTATTGTAGGTTATGTTTATGGAGTGGTAGAAATATAAGGAGTATTGGGCGAATTGAAAAAGTGTCCAGCTGTAAGCAGTTAATAACACAGGGATGGCGATCCTTCCTCTCTACAATCTATAGTTATGTTGTTACCAGGATGTTACTAAGAAATTTATGGTCTGCTTAAAGTGTTTATAAGTTATCTAAAGGCGATATTTTGTTGTATATAAATCGGTATTTAAAGCAGGATATTTGTATACTTACATTAAAGTGATCTTCACACATAAAACATTTGAATGCGATACAAAGCTGTTTTGATCTCTTCGAGCTAATTGTAACCACTTTTTTCGCCTTTTAGGATTTGTTGGGACAGATATAAACAGTTTTTGTGGTGTTTTCAGAGAAGTATTGGTACATTGTGGCACTACACACCATTTATGTACCATTTTAGCCAATAAATTGAGAAATTATTAACAAAATTCACTGTAGTTGCACTCGTTGTTAACTTGTTTACTTGCATATGACGTCACGCGAAACACATGTCGACGCCATTACAGAGACAGCGTTTTTAGCGCGAATTTTATTATTTAAACTTTAACATTGAGTTTTATTGAAAATACAGCAGATTTCCCAGAAATGTAAAACGTATTGTGTTTGTTATGTACCAAAGAATGATTTAAAATGATTTTTCAAAATCAATCAAATAGCCTATTGAATATTAAATGTACTCACCTAATAACTGCTTATCAATACGGAATCAAAACGCAATCGTAGAAGCAATTTGAAAAAAATAATTATTGTTAAAAGTGTCCACCGCAGCTTTGGTTACATTACAATAGCAACTATTCACTGACACCAGTCTAAGCCGCCTTGCAAACCCACTTATCTTTAATAATATTTACTATTAAAAGAGATGTTTTTGCATTAATATCAATTTACAAAATTTAAAGCATCACATTTTTTTGCAGAGCTTCAGAATTAGACAAAAGACGAACAGCTACCATATCCAGTATATCCTACATTAATGACAGAAATAGGAAGAGAAACGTGGAAGAGGCAGAAAAGGCAATTATGGCCGAAGTTAAGGCGAATAAAGGCAAAAAGGTAATAAATGCTGGCTACATAATCGGTCTTTTTTACCACGCTGTTATTAGCATGACCTGTATGTACCTATGTATTCAAGTAACGGAATCTTTAAACTTAATTTTCAGGCAATTTCAAGAAGTCTGATTAACTTGAAAATTTATATGGGGTCAAGAGCTGATGACAATACAATTAATAAAAATTATTTTCCACTTTTAAGTCCAATTTGCTATTGGTACGGTGCGCGATGAAAACAACATTTGAGGGCTGCCTAAAATCATGCTTAAAAGCCGTCGGAGAGGTGTCAGATTTTTTATAAAATGTATTTATTTTTCGTAAATAAAAAAAACCTGGATCAGCACTGTAAATGACTGTTGGATAACACTACAAATGTCAGAATAACTTGCAATTGGCCCGATAAGTAAAAAATCACCTGACAAACTTGCTAGTCTAGGGCTTTTCAATATACTTACACTAAGATATACTTTATTTACTTAAAGGCTTTATAGCCATTTTTTCTATTCACAAACACAGAAGACTAGACAGACACTAAAGTCAGTTCTGCAGACACCCCTTGATTACTTAGTCTATTAAAAAGAACCTTTTTCTTTTAAAACTCACAAATCATTAAAAAACTTTAGGAAAAAACAGGAACAAACGGGACACGGCAAGAAACGAGTAAGTTTTTCTTCTTGTTACGTCAAATTCAAAAGTTGTTCGGCTAAGCCTAAAACCCGAAGGTCGTTCTGCTAAGCGGGAAATTTGAATTCAACACCTTTTGCATTTATCCATGTTTTTCTTGTTTGTAATTTTCAACTAGCAGTTGGAAATGTATAAAATTTGCAGTTACTATTTCTGCCAGTATTCTTACAATTCAACTACACAAGTATTATGCATCATTTTTAATATTTTTATCTAATTGTTTACCTTCAAATCAAGAATGATTTAACCAAAATTTGACCAAAGCGAGCGCTGCAATCGATTCAGCTGTCCCCACCATACACTCAGCTCCTTGCCAATAAAAGCGTGGTTTTTTAAACTATATAATTTATTTTAGTAAATTTGATTACATTTAGAGAATGTCTTTTTTTATCACAGATAGATGATCCCTTTACAAGAAGATCAACCAAACCCAGGATGAACTTTAAAGCGGGCGAGAAGGAAGCAATAGCGGCGGCAGAAAAGGCTGCACAAGACAAAGTTAGTAATGAAGAGAAGCAAGAGAAAAAAGAGCAAACGAAGCAGGTTGAAAAGCAACCGCAAGTTTCCCAGGAAGATCTGTTTTCTGCTCACGATTTTGATATTAAAATAGATTTAGAGGTTCCACTACCAGGTAACTTGTTCTTTTTATTTATTTTTAGGTTCTTTGCTCCTATGTTAAAACACAAGTAATACAAAATTAAATGTGCATTAATCTTGGTTAACATAATAAGGTGATCTGTAACACAGTTCATTTAACAAAATAAAAGCTATGTTTCTTTGAATGTTTTGGACAATGTTATGGTTTCAATAACACCAAATTCTTGGACTGGCATTGTCTTTATTTGTTAATTAATGTGTGTAATATAAAATGGTTTGGGGAAAATGCATTTAAAAATGCACTAATCAAACCAAAAATTTGGTGAAGATTTCTTGACAATACTTTTATGTATGGACATGTGATGGCAAAGAACTCAAAGGTTTCTTACAACATCTAAATTGCCTTCCGCCTTGTATCAAATTCACAATGGAGAAGGAGCAAAATTCGGCTCACCTTTTCTCTACGTTCTAGTCAAACGAAATAATGGACATATGCAAACCTCGGTATACAGAAACCCTATTCATGCTGGACAATATTTACACCAGAATTCTAATCACTCCAACGAAACGAAAACAAGCGTTATACATACATTATATATATATAAATTAAATAAATATTTAATTTTTTATAAAATTTTATAATATAAGATTAAAATTTTATATATATTATATATGACAGCTATTGGATTATTATATATGTATATTATTTGATTAATATACAAAGACCAAGTAGTAGCCGGGTTTTCCGGTGTTTAACCCATTTCATCCCAGTTGTTCCGTCAACGTTGTCCAAGCACTGAAACATGCAAATATTGCATTTACAGCACCTTTAGGACAACGCGGTATGTGCCACCACAACTTATTTTTAAAATAACTACTACCTAAAAGTGTCTTTCCGGTCACTGGGAATCAACCTCGGATCGACGGCCTTCTGCGGAAATTTCCGAAACTCTGATCACTACGCACCGGAACAGATAACAGCGCAGCGACCTTATGTAAAAGTAAGGAATCCCAGCAAGGTAAAATAACTAATATAACTGGGGATCTTAAGCAGAACGGCTACAGAGACAACAGGAAACAATCGACAAACATTAAAATAAGACAAAAAAATTAAAAGATTCGAAAAGATCCACAAAATCGCGAAAACTGCATTTCAATCCCAAACTACTCTAACAAATATTTTTACTAAGACAAGACGGGACAACAATGTTTCAAATAATGACTATCTTTTTTTTTTTAATTTTAAGTACTAATGTACCGTGGGTGTCTTAAGTGTGGTGGGAGGGAGTTTGTTCACACAGGACTTAAATATTTAGAGACTGAGAAGAGAAGGAAAAACTTCTGCGGGTAGCAGGTTCCATAGTCTGGACACTCTAGGGATAAAAAAACGAAAAAAGCAGGAAGTTTGGGGCCTCTCTAGTTGAACTGTAAAAGGATGCATAAAAGTTGCACTACATGTTGCTCTGTTGGGAGCTGCCAGAGGAGAAAGTATACTGGCCAACTCCTCTGAGCAGAAGCCGTAAAAATACCTATAGAAGAGCGACAGATTCCCTACAGCTCGACGGTGGGATCATTAATAAGACGAACAACTCTTCTCTGAATGGAGTCCAGAATGCTAAGTGTTGTAGGAGACGCCATTCCCCAGACATGAGAACAATAGGGTCTGATTTGGGATACATACAGAGTATACAGATTGGAGGAAGATAAATACTTTCTGGCTCGAAAGAGGAATCCAAGCTTTTTTGAAGCTGCTGAGGCTATGGATGCAATGTGTTTGTGCTAGTAGAGGTTGTTCTCAAAAGTAACGACGACAAGATTAAACGACTCTTTGTTCTGCAGAAGACTTTTTTCGCGAACATGACTGTGTTTTCGATTAAACTAAACAAGATTTTTGGCGCCTCAATCCAAGATAAGTTTGAGGTCATGTAAGAGAGACATCCGCATTGACCTATGCTTGGTTTCCAAATCAGGCTTATTGACTGGCTTGAGAAATTGAATGTTAGAGTGGAGGGTACTATCGTCAGCAAAACTATGAATTGGATTGATTGTGGAAGAGAGAAGATCGTTAATTTGTACAAGAAACAGAGTGGGTGATAGTACTGAGTCCTGGGGCACCCTAGCATTAATTTGGTAGAAGCTGGAAGAATGACCATCTACAAAAAACTGATATACGTCGATTAGAAAGGAAACTGGAGAGCCAAGAGCAAAGCTTAGGTGGAAGACCTTAAGAAGGAAGTTTGTTAAAAAGCCCATCATGCCAGACCTGATCGAATGAATTGAATATGTGAAGAGCAATGATCTGGGATTCACCAAGAAACTCAAGGGACTTGTTCCAGTTGTGTGAGACAAAGGAAAGAAGATCAGCTGTAAAGGAATCTACCAAATTCCCAGTGAATGTTGTGAGGTATACATGGGGGATTGAAAAGACCACTCGAAAATAGAGTTAAAATACACCAAAACATTAGAACGAGGTGAAACGTTGAAGTCAGGGATTGCCGAACACACTTGGTCAAAACAACACTGCATACAATGGTCGGAAGCTAAAATTATTCATAAAGAAACCCACGGGAAGAAGAAAAAATTTAAAGAAGCTGTAATAATTATAAATAACCAAAATGTATTTAGCAAGCCTGTATCGATATTGCGAACATGTGGCAGCCGTTGCTGAACCGTGAAAAATTGGTCAAGCTTTGGTGAACCACGGATAGTATATAAGTCGTAGCTTTTAAAAATAGTTGTTAGTTATCACTTGAAAACGGTTGTAGATACAACGCTAACCGAAACGTTGTGTATCAATTAACAAATAAAGACAATGGAAGTCCAAGATTTTAGAGTTATTGATTAGACTACATTCGGAAACTTTTTTGCGTCGATTCCCGCGCTTTTTCTAAATTTTCTTGATTAACATATGAAACGAAGAAAAATGTTTTCCAAAACAATTCGGTAATGTTTGTATTTTTCTGTTTCAGCGACAAGCGTAAATGTAGTTCCAAAAACAACCCCGAAAGATCTAGCGCCGAAAAGAAGTTTGAATCTGCAAGACTACAAGAAGAAACGCGGACTTATTTAGTATTGTGTAAATTATTATTTGTCCTGGTGTTACGTTAGACTATAAGTTATATTCCTCACTAAGTTATAAGCAAAATACTTTTCGAAAAGTATTAACTGACATTTTAGGTCCTTATAAGTTTTTTTTTGTGCTGGAAAGAAGTTTTTATTTTTTAAAGTACAGTTGCGGACGAAAAATTCCAGGTTAACATTTTCTGTCATGTTTTCAAAATTGCGTAAACTGGGTTTTTACCTTTAAAGCCTTAGGCAATTAAACTGGTAAAAAAGTGTTTTTTTTAGTAAGTAACGTTTTTTACCAAGTAGCAAAATAATACTAAATAAATGTCAATGGATAACATATAATATCAAGATTAATATATTTAGAACATATTAATTTTTAATAAAATTGAAAAGAGCAAACTTTTTGACAAAAATTGACCGTTTAATAAGTATATCACATATATTTCGTTTTCAAATATATTAAAACAACAGAAAGACATAAAAAAATAAAGGATATTAGTGAACTAATATTTTATTTCAGCACCGTTTTTGTTGATAATTAGCTCTAAATGCTTGGGCGTGGATGCTATCAGTCTTTGGATACCATTTGTCCCATATTTCCTCAATTTTGTTCCATAGTTCCATTTTGTTGCATTTGGTGGACCAAAATCATTGGCCTTATTCATCGTTTTGACAATGTCAAGTCAAGTCAAGTCAAAATATGCTTTATTGTTATAAAGAAAGATTCTTGTTAACAAAGCAAAAGTAACTAATAGAATATATACACTTACCTAACTAAAAACTAACTAAAAGTGTCTTAAAAATAATTGTCAATTCAGTGTAATGAAGTAGAAAATAAAAACATCTACATAAAAATAAATAACAAAGTTTAAAAATAGTCAATATAAGATTACCTAAAAAGCTATTACAAAAATAATTTAAAATACCATAAGGGTCATTGTCATTCGAATAAAATAAAAACAAACATCTACATAAAAAAACAAACAACAAAATTTTTAAATAGTCAATATTTTAAATAAGATAAAACTAAAACTAACGAATACTTATAAACTGTCGCTAAAATACTCAGTCAGAGTATAATATGCCCTGCTCAGTAGTAATGACTTAACCGTCCTAAATTTTTTAAAAGCCTGTATCATTCTTACAGTGTTCGGCAGATGATTGTACATTGTTTTTGAATCATAAAAGAGCGATGCTTTGATTAAACCCGAACGCGGGATCGGTAAAGGCAACACTCCCACCTGACGGGTATTATGAGAATGAATAGCATCTATTGATGCTCCAAATTTTTTATGCATTAACGAAACGGTCTCCAGTATGAATAAGGAAGTTAAAGTCAATATTCCATGCTTTACAAACAAAGGTTTGCAGGACCCCAAACATTTCTATGGGATTGACATCTGGTCAACAACTCTTCTTGCCATGTGAACAGGGCAGTTATCTTGTTGATAAATAAAGTTTCACTGAGGAAAGATATTACAGTAGAACCTCAATAAGCTAAAGCTCAAGGAAAAGGTTAAAAATTTTGCTACTTATCGAGAGTTGAAGTTAGTGAGGTTTAAAAATTCAAATGTTGACTTAACAAGGCTTTGTTAGAAGATATGTTAGTGTACTCAATTTTCGTTTCATTTTACGTTTTATTTATTATCTCTTAATTTTATATGTGTATTAACGAGCTATTTTAGTGAAAGACTAAAGTTCAGAGCAATAACAATACTTACGATGAGTTACTGATAAATAGTTTAAGTTATGAAGGTCACCAAGGGTACCACTTTAGATTATCAAGGGCTAATGGTAAAAATCTTTGTTTAAGTTATAGAGGTTTTGAACTTTAAGTATCGGAGATTTTCTCCTTTGAAAGGAAGGGAACACAAATATTTTTAAGTTGCGAGGTTTTTATGTTATCGAGGTTCTACTGTAGTCAATGAGGTTAGCATAACATTTTGTAATATATCAGTAATAACTTTTCCTGTAGGTTTTTAGGTTTAAAGTGAGTGGGTATAACACCCTTCCACCGCATTGTAAATCTCCCATTTATGCGGTGGCAAAGCCTTTTACAGTCACATATTCCTACACATTCACTGAAAATCTACCACTTGCTTTAACTGTTTGGGTATATTTCTTTTTAAATCTTGTGATTCGTGGTCTGTACACTCTAAGTCGCCCATTATAACAAGATTGAAAGATCTTCTCACCTGCAAAACGACATTTCTCCAAAACTCGAACTCTTCCTGTAAATACTGCAAAGCAAATCCCACTATCTGCTTTTTGTGAGTTGTGACAGGGACGGGGGGACGGGAGGGTCAAAAAATCATGAAATTCGTGTGACGTAATTTATGGATGGCCCTTAAGTGACCAATCTATTATCTTGTTCCTCGTTTAGTACTCTTTCACTTCAAATAACATAATCAATCTTGCTCTTTGTAGTTTGTTAAGTCTATTCATTTTATTAAAAATTATTCTGTTCTAAATAAATATTAATCTTGAAATAATATGTTATTCGTTGACATTTATTTTTTGTCACTTCGACAATTTTGAGGTTAGGTTGAGGTGATATAGGTTAGGCAAGCTAAGCCTGAAATACATAATAAAAAATCGTATGTCCGGAATTTTTCGCCCACAACTGTACCTATTTATTTAAAGGTAAATTACCTTATTAAGACAAACATAATTACTTATTGTGATTTTTTTTAATCGACAAACCATAATTGTTTTTAATGATTATACTATTTCTAAAAGTAAATGGTGTTTTTTTTTATCTGTATGTTCGAAAATATTGAGGTACATAAAAGGAATTTTTCATTATCAGGATCAGATATTTATTTCTATATTAGCCATTGTTCTAAAAGTAGTGACGTGTGTTGTGACGTGTCATAAGCAATTTATCAGATTGCCGTAAAACTGAAATTTTTGTTGTAAAGGGTGTCCCAAAAAAAGTTTGTATAAAGATAGGTTTTTCATTAGAATACTAACGCAGCGCGCAATGAGCCTCTCGCATAAAATTCATTAATTTATTACGATCTAAAACACGTCCAACTCTTCTTTTGCCTTTTAAAGAACCATCTTTTCTCAGGGAAGAATAGTTTTGGCGTAATGACGATTTAAAGTTTACGTCTGGCTCTTTAAAATTGTCGGACCAAAAAGCTATGTGACGACACAGGGGTTGCCGAGTTCCAATATTAGTTTTTTTTGCTTCGTTAAGGGGGTATTCTAGTCTAAACGCATGAATTTAAATCGTAAAGGAATATTTTTACTATCTATTTTTTATTGCTTGTTTATTTTATTTATGAAAAAAAAATTTAGAGTTAATAAAATTAAAAACTCAAAAGGTTGTGGGTTGGTAAAGTGCGGAGTCCAAAAAAGGGGTGTTCTTGCGTGCAAGATTCCAACCCTTCTGGTGATCCAAAACAAAAAAATCGAATGGATTCTTAATCAGTGAAAATGTTGCTATCTCCTCAAGGTCGAAGAAGTCAAAAAATTCACATAATGGCGGCCATCTGAAAAAAAAATGTTTTTAGGTTTTTTTTAGCAGTTCCTAATTTTTTTAAAAACAGTAAAAAATCGAATTTTGACTTGAAATTGCATGGGGGTATAGAGAAGCTTCTTACGAAATTTCAAATAAATCGGTTCAGTAAAACTTGAGATATCATTCATGCCAGCTTGAAAAGAGTAGTTTTAAGAAAAACGCGTTTATAGTTTTAGGTTAAATTTCAGGTAGTTTAACAGATAGAACTGTACATATTACTTACATTTCTTTAATCAGCGATTCCGGCTGCAAATATCGGGCCTTCTTTTACCTCAAATTAAATATTTAACGAATTTATCTTTGAAAAAAGAGCTTTTTTTCTTCTTTAGAGCACTTAAAGCTCGAAACTCAGAACTTTCGATTTTAACTTCCGCTTGGTATATTATTTAGTCCGCTCTCATCCGAGATGTAATATTGGAACTTCGCATCGGTCGCCTCTGTCAATCAGGCGTTGTAAATGCATGTGGTTATCCCCTTGTGATGTAGAAACCCTTTTCCCGGGATAGTTTAATATTTGAATATTTTAAATGCTTGTAATTCTGTTATTGAGTTTTGTATTGTATAAAATTAAAAGTCGGGTAATTGTCTAGGAAGTTGACTCCTCCGGTTATGACCAAATTTGGCATGCGCAGGTTTTTGAGGCGCTGATCATCAATCTCAAAACATTTTTTTTTCGGCAATGTTTCGTTTTTGAGATAGTCATTATTAAAGTTGAAAATCAAACTGATCTTATTTACACTATTCCTTCTTCTCTTTGCACAGAATTCTTGATTTTTACACTAAATTGGCATATAATATTTTAAAAACTAACCATTTTATTTATTTTATACCTTTTTACCATTGAATTGCAATCTTCACTTTCAAACGCCGCAACCATGTATACACTAGGGAATTATTCAGTCAACATGGCCGCCACGTTTGAAAGTGAAGCTTGGCAATTTAATGCAAAAAAGGCGTAAAATAAACATAAAAAATGGTTTTTAAAAGGTGTTTAAAAAATATTATGTGCCAATCTAGTGTAAAAATCATAAATTGTGTGCCAAAAGAAGCAGTAGCGTAGCGCCAGAGATCTAATGGGGGGGGGTTTAAATGGATGAATGTATATTTTAAAAATTTTATACAAAGATTTTCGAACAAGTTTATTAACAATAATAGTATAATCTTAAATCTTAAAGTAGGTTATGTATTGAAAAACAAAATACATTTAACTTATTGTGCAACAATCCGCCTTTTCTTCTTTGATACAAAGTGTACTGCAATTATTTCCGTAGGTGGTATTATTTTTCTGTAAATATTTAAGAGAGTCAACCCATTAATTCTGTCTTGACCACAGACAGACCGCTAATAGCTTTTGAGTTTGGCCAACCTAGAAAAAGATCTCTGGCCCTCGCAGGTTGTTACTGGTAATGTGCAAAGAATTTTGAGAAGAGTAAATAGATTGGGAAAAGTGTTTTATTGCACTTTGTCAGTAATTCTAGAGCGGTCAGATTCTGTAATTCTTCATTGCCCTTCAATTTTCTCTGCCTTTGCTCTCGCTATAGCTTTGTTTGTCTCATGGGGGGTTTAACCCCTAAACACCCCCCAGCGCTACGCGGCTGAAAAGAAGCGAGAATATAGTGAAAATGATATTAGTTTGATTTTCAACTTTGATGATGAATATCCCGAAAACGAAACGTTGCCGACAAAAAAATGTTTTCAGATTCATGACCAGCGCCCAAATAAACTTACCCGTATCCAAATTTGGTACAAAATGGTTGTAGCCACTTTATAGAAATTTCAAAAGTTTTTAAAACTTTATATTTAAATTGTACCATATGGACATTTATATTTTAACTTTAATTATTTGTCAGATATAAAAGCCCAATGGATTAAAAAAATGAAATTTAAACTTACCCAGTCGAAATTTTGGTTACCGAAATTTTACCTTACTATGTTAAAATTTCAAGTTATTTTGTTGAAATTTCATCTTACTATATTTAAATTTTGACTTACCATATTGACATGTCAACTTACTAATTAAAATTTTCACCTACTATGTTGAAATTTTAAGTAATTATGCATCCCGTATATTGTTAAATAAATAAATAAACTTATTTTTTATTTACTTGCTTGGCCCCCCTGGCCCTTTCGAACTCAGATACCTAAGTGCCTAGTTAGGATAAAAAGAAAACTTTGATCAACATTTGACATCCTGTGTATCCTTAGGTATCTCAAAATATCATCTTTAAATATATATCAGTGTGAACATTTTTCTAAGTTTTGCTTTACTAAAACCTTTTAAATTACTTTTGGGACTCCGTGTAGAGGGGCAAATTAAAAGTTCCCAACGTAAATACCGAAATTGGAAGTCAAACTGACTACCAGTATCACTACTACTGTCTATTCATTCCATATAAGGCATTTTTAAATGTAAAAGTTCAATGATCTTTAATTGAACAAAAAGTTTACAAGACACGGAAAAAATGTTTGAAAAACCAACTGCATTAATATTTTTCTTAAATTTTTCGGTAAAACTTCATTTTTACCGCGAAAACTTGAATTTACGGGGTGTGGCGCCAATATTCAATTTGAACGCGGCCATTTTGAAATGACGCGTTTACCTTTTATGGGCATTTCAAGTAACCGGCTTCTACAATTGGTCGGTTCCGGTGAATCACGTTAGCAAGGCACTTGATCAAAATATTTTAGTTATTTCATTTTCAAAATTTGCAACAATTAAATTAAAAGTCATAATAAGTCAAAATAAACTTTTAGAAAAGTCAATTTTCTTGCGATTTGTCATATTCGAGCCTTATATCGTCATTTTAAAACTCCCGCGCTGATACGCACCGAAAAGTAGTCTTGCTTATCAGCGCTTTTACGAGAATTTGTATTTAAAAGCACCTACAACCATTGAAAATTAGTTTAGTTCCAGACTTTACAAAAGAAAGTTAGCTACTAAAGAGCTCACAAGAACTAGAAAACTAGTGAATATTAGAGAATTGTTTAGAATAGATTTTGGCGTAGTGATAAAGCCGGTTCGCGCTCGCGCATTTTTGTTACCGGTTAAGTGCCAATCGTAAACAGATCGATCAGTGTGCGACTACCATTTTATCCTTATCTTTTTAATTGCTTCGAACAAGGACAAATATATACTGAGGGTGACGTTAAAGAAAAGTAATTGCAGATCAACGTCCGTAGAAGACCTCCTCGAGCGAGACAGTCGTTTTAACTTCAGTGTTAACAGCAGTAGTGATTTGTACAGTTTTTTCTACTTTTGGATTAAATCAAAATGGTAAGTTGTGTATTTAATTTACTGTTTCAGTTAGACCGACAGTTATTTTTACGTAAAAACCTTAAACGCCTCCGACAACATGCTACGCCGGGCGGCCATTGAAATTCGCAAATGAATTTGATACATATGAAAGCTAAAATAACTGTTTTTGTATATTTTAAATGCATTACCGCTTTAATTTAACGTTTTTTGATTAATCTTTTACTAAAATGATAAGGTATTTTGCTCGATTAGGTCCAAAAATGAATTCGCAGAATACCTATGCGCTGTCAAAATGGGGTGTGTTAAATGATTTTTTTTTGCCTCGTACGATAAATTACCGTTGTAATCAGACTGTGGTGATTCACTCTGTGGCTTTTTCTTTCAAGGTTGATTTACGAGATAAATTTGTCTTTATCGGAGGAATTTGTTAAAATGCCAGTCTGTATTTATATGGCCATGTCATTTGATACATTCGATTTTTTGCGAATTCATTAGGAATTTGTTGCATTTTAGTAAACAATTACTAATAAGGTTACTGTTAAGTCTTAAGGGACCAACGTGGCTTTTAGAAATGTATAGTAAAGGGGGCTAAAAATAAACTCCATGTGGGCATTCTAAAAATAGTCTAGAATAGATCTAAAATCGAGTCTAAAATTATCCAAATTTGGTCGACCTTGCTTGAAATAGGCAAACACTGTCTGATTTACGTTTTCACCCTTTATTAACATTAATTATATTACTCCTTAAATCTATCTTTGGCTTTCTTAAACAGAATGTTTAAAATTCTATTTTTATGCCTTTTAACAATATGTTTATATTAGCAGAATTAATTAAATACTTGGTAAGATTCAGACTTTTGGGTTTCCGAGGTTCGTTCAGGATTTGGGGTTCAAATTTTATTTGGCAGTGTTTCCCTATTCTGTATCCATATTTGTGTTAGTTAAATTTTTCTAATTTTTTTGTACATAAGGTACTGTATATATGTCAGAAGTATATTGCCAAAGTTTTAAACCTCTATCTTAAAAAAAATAAAATAGGAAAACCCGAGAGCCTAAATATGTGAATTTTCAGGCTTAGGATTGTTATATCCCTAAAAAGGTCAAATCGAGGGGTCTTTTACTGGCTGCAATATTCTATTTTTTATTTATTTATTTAATTCCCAACCAACTTAACAGTTTTTTACAGGGAATGTAACATTAAAAAAATAACTATAAGTAACTTTAACAAGAACTTATTAATAAAACAGTCAAATTAGTTTTAAATATTTTTTTATATGTATTTAAAACAGTGATAATTTTTTATTTTTTTAATTCTTATTGGTAGATTATTGTACATCTTAATTCCGTTATGAAGTATTGATCTCATTCCAAAATTACTTTTAATTGGAATTGTTTATAAAATATCTGTTTGTCTAGTATTATGCCCATTTAAGTTACTAATATTTTTAAGTATGATATTTGAATTTTTTTCTTTTAATTTAAGGGACTGAATAAATATACATGTTTTAAATTTGTATATATGATTAATATCAAAATAATTATTTGGTTTGTACAAATTAATTGTTGGTTCAAGATATGGTAATTTATGAATACATTTAATAATTTTATAGGTGTTAATATTTTTGAGTTTGCTGACCCCATATTGAAATTAAATATTGCAATTTTGAGTGTACTAAACTATAATAAATAGTTTTTAGCAATTTTAAGGGTATATAATTCCCAATCTTGAACAAAATTCCTATTAAAGGTGTGATAGATAATTTCAAATGTGTACACATTTTTTTTTGGAATAAACAATGTCTTTAAAATAGGGAAACACCAACCAAAATCCTAGACCGACACCCAAAAGCCTGAATCTAACCAATTATTTATTTATTTTTTGTAAACAGCATGAGAAAAATAGTTTGGATCTTGTGAATTTTGTGTAAAATATATCTGCTAATCCACATTTCATTTTGTGAAAATAAGAGTCTATGATCAGTTGATTTATGTGGGATTATTTAAATGTTATTGTTAGTAACACATTAAAAAAATTGTCAAAAAAATGTTCAGTGCCTCTAGAAATCGGTTGACAAATGGCAAGGTGTTTTAAGTATAAAAAATATGATTAAAAACATTTTTTTTATTTAAATAAAAATGAAATACCTTCCTAATCTGTTATACATGTTGTGATAATTAGGGGGCATCCATTAATTATGTGAGGCATTTAACACAAACTCAAGACAGCTTTATTTTCTAAGAAATAGGATCTTATTGACAAAGCAATTAATATAAACTATATGCTTAACATATTAACCTACAAATAAACATAAATGTAGTAATATCACAACAAAAAGAACAAAATCTAAAACTAGTAGTAATGTCAAACTATAAAAAAAGATGACATGTAAACAAAGGGGAGGTTCGAGCCAAATCTCTCCTATTTTCATGTTGGGGAGAGGGAGGGTCTAGGCAATATCATGTAATTTTTTTCCTGGAAACACAATGAAAAATTGCTAGAAAACTTGTTTAAAATAAGTAAAACATGTTTCCAACGCAATTAAGAACGGATTAAGGTCTTTACACTAAAAATACGCATTTTGAAAAATCTCACGTGAGATTAGGACGGGGGTCGAGCCAAACTCACGACATCTCACTAAGGGGGGATGGGGGTCGACAAATTGCCAAAATCGCCTTACGTTATTAATGATTCTCCCTTACTTATAAATACTTTGTATTATAAGTGATCAGTTGTTTATTGATCTTGTATACAAAATAAAGTCTCTGGTGGTTTAACAAATAATCTTACTTGTCGTTGGAAAAAATGCTTTGGACATTTTTTAAACTCTTTGTAAAATTATCTGTTCCTGTAGTTCTTACTACAGTTACTTCTGTAATTATTTCAGGCCCCCAAATAATCTTTTATTTATTAATTTCATGAAACAATCTCCTAAAGTGTAAATCAGCTTTTAATATATTAATTAAAACAATATATTCTGCATGAGTGTAATTATTTAACTGTTATAATAACAATTAAGTATTGAGGTAAGTCTCAACTGTTTAATCACATAACTTTATGAGATTTTTAAATTTTAGTTAAGTCATTTTTAAAATTATGAAATAATCGGTGATTTTAAATTCAGATTTTTATAAGTTTCTAAATTTACATCCCAAAACCTTGTCGAATAGCCAAAATAATTATTAAGTGGTCTCTTGGCAAAAATGTTGAGCATATTACTAGCAACAACATCCATAAATCCAAACAGAAGCCTACTGATTTTTAAAACAAAATGCTTAAAACATGTAATGTAGTAGATATGTTAAAGGGAATTTTTTGTTATAAATATTTTTAATTTAATTTATATGGTACTAATACAGACACAGACGATATTGAAATAAACTCTATATGAGATTAGTCTACGTTTTTTTTTTTATAATATTATCTTCTATGGTCTTTGGGATTTGAATCAACATATATTTAATCGATTAGGCACCTGTCACAAAACTAGGAAAAAATGATTTTCGTAACAGGTCATTTTCCTAATAAAGCATCATTAGGTTTGAACACATAATTTAATGTTTAGTTTTAATTCTCATGGATTATTCAGTTCAACAACGAGTTTTTTTGCGTGAAAACATAAAGAGTAACTTAATAGAAGAAGATGAAGCGACAGTACATACCACTAAAAACTTTAAAAGAGTTCTGCAAAATGTATTTAATGGCCGACTCATTTCACTGTTTGGGAATTTAAATTGGATTTTAAGGTCCCCAGACTTAACTGCACCAGACTTTTTTCTGTGGGGCTATTTAAAGTCAAAGGTTTTTGCAACTCGTCCAGAAAACATCCAAGATCTTAAAGTCCGAATTCCTGAAGAGGTCCGGTGAATAGATCAGGTTTTCATTCATCGTGTTATGAATCATTTCTTGTCAAATCTTGAAAAGTGCATTGAAGTTAATGGCACTTACTTAAAAGACGTAATTTTTAAAAGTTTGGATAAGTCGTATGTTATAGTAAATCCCAAAGAGTGAATTGTAATTAAGTGTAATAAAATGTTAGTTTCATTAAGTTTTAATAATTTTCCTGAGCAATTAAAATGGGTAGTCTATTATGGGGAACCCTGTAGGTAGGTAGGTTTAAAGTGAGTGGGTATAACACCCTTCCACCGCGACCGATCGGTCTATTGTGGCTCACATCTTTTTATATTTCTCCCACCAGGTCCAGACTCCTAATAAATCTGATGATCCTGCTGGGAGAGATATCTTTTATCTCCCCCGGCAACAAGGTGTCATTGACGAGGATTGCGAATCTTAGTCGTGCCATTGCTGGGCACGAACACTCTCCGGCCCCCTTTTGGCAAGGAGGTCTGCGGATTCATTACCCTCTAGGCCGGTGTGTCCAGGTATCCACAGTAGTGTAACCTTATTGTTTTGACCCAGTTTGGTCAGCGCATCCTTGCAATTCCAGACGGTTTTCGAATTGCACCGGCTGGATTCAAGAGCCTTAAGAGCTGCTTGACTATCGGAGAATATTTTAAGTGTCTTACGTGTGCAGTGCCGATCAACCAGCGATCTAGCACACATCTCATATCAAATAGCAAATACCTCCGCTTGGAATATGGTTGCGAGAGTGCCCAGGCTAAAGGAAAACTCTGCCCTCGGCCTCTGTCCATATATTCCAGCTCCAACACCGTCCTTGGTTTTGGAACCATCGGTGTACCAACAGATGTCAGCCCGGACCAGGTCGGTCGTTTTTCGACTCCAGTCCTCCCTTTGTGGGTAGACTACACTGTAGGGCCGGTTGTAATTGGTTGGTGGGAACCCTGTACAATAATTGTGAAAATAGGTTTATTCTGTAAAATAATAGGTGTTTATTCATAAAATCATACTGATATGGTGTAACCTGTTTTAAAAAGGAGGAATTTTAAACAAAATTGTTCAGGTTTTTAGGCTTGGTTAAAGTGGGGCGTTAACCTAAAAATCAGAGATTTTAATTGAGTGGGATGGATGCAAAGGGTTCATTAAAAATTGATTTAAGGGTAAAATATGAAGCTTAGTAATTAAAAAAGAAAACTTTTTGGCGAACAGGTACAAGTGTGTGACCCTAAATATGTTATTTAAAACTACATATTCATATCTCGTTGCCAAAAAAATAATTTTTAATTCTTTTAATTTCATATTTTACACTTGATTCCGTTTTTTGAAATACAGTAAAAGCTCTTTATTCGCTGGGTAGGTGTTCCGTAAATATGCCGCGAATAAAGAAACCGTGAATATGGAATGGTAATTTATATGGGATTATAGGGGATACGTTTCTATATGGCAAAATAAAAAACTAGTATATAAAAAATAAATTTAATAGAAGTTTTGACCACATTAATTAATTATTATCTTAAGGCTTAGGCAATGGTTTTAAAGAATTTTTGAATTTTTTCTTGCTTGACAGTTTTTAAAAGCTCCTTTGCCATTCTTAAACATTCACTAAGATTTTTCAAATTAAATGTCACGTTTCCCGTGCTAGTTGAATCCTCTTCTTCAATGGGCTACGAATTTACCATTTCCTCCAAGTCGGTTTCAGTCAAATTTTCATCTTGCGATTCAAGCAACTTCTGAATGTCACTTGATTCTATCTGTTCGAACCCATTTCGTCCTATTCCATTCGCAATTTTAGCTATTAGTCCATTTGACGACGTATTTACAAAGGATATTCGTTTGGATACCTACATATTGGAATCCTTATTATCAATGTGTATGTACCGATGCACGGTGGGGTATTGAAGGCCAATGTGGCCAAAAATATATATTACTAAATTAAATATTTTACTGAGCTAATATCTTAATGGACCTGCCAAAAGGTCCTACGATAAAACCCCACTTTACTCTTTATACTGGATTGCATTAGTTTTTTATTGGTGTCCTTGTGAACAGTTTGTGTATGATCTTTTAAAGGATTAATTAATACAGAAAATAGAGAATAATAATTTTTTGTTTAACGCTTTTTTACGATGTCCTAGCACTTTCAAAGGTATGTAACAATGTATATATCTCGGTTTATTTACTCTTGTTGCGATACAATATTTTTTATTATTTATTATTTTAAGCAATTTATTATTATTTTTTATTTCAAATTATTAATACTCTAAAGTTTATTATACTTCCAAGCTCTTCCAAAAGGCTTTCTAAATAATTTATAAACAACACATCAATAAGAAAATTGCATCAAAAAACTTTGCGGAAATTTGCGGATAAGACATTTACAATTGTTTAAATATAGGTGTATCATAAACCTAGCCAGAATATGAAAATATACTGATTATTTAATTTTATTAATGTTTATATGGTTTTCTTTTAAAATTTCGAAGTATGCTCAAAATATCCAAACAATAACAAGAAGGACCTTGTACAGTTATATTAGAGAATGTCCTGAGCGAAAATACGAACAAAAAATGAAAAGTTTGGGAAAAGCATATACTCAGTATTCTCAAATGTCCTGATGAACAGGTTTATATTATAAAACACAAAAATATCCGATTTAAAATTTTATTTTAAGAAAAATAGACGTAACTATCGATTTTCCGTAATTTTTTTATACTCACCGCCAGGTAGACCACCAAAACCAATTGAGCAATTAAGCGAAAGAAGCAAAAGAAGGAAAACAGAAAAACTTAGAGCGTGCCACACCATAGTTGGTGTATGCGACCCAAATGATGATGAGAGGGCTGAAGGTAAGGCGACTGCCTCTCGAATTCTAAAAGATTTTGGTACATCACTGACGAGCTAAAAAATACCAGAAGGCATTCACGTTAACAACTGAAAGGCAACAGTTATCTCCTCAGGAAGGACTTTTGATTTTTGGTAAGGCTGATTTAACCAGAAATCAATATAATATAATAAGGAATGCCAATAGAGACAGATTTACTTCTATAAAAGGCGAAGTTAGAGTGTTACCCAATTGCGTGAATATATTAACGTTACCTCCACTAGTGCTAAAATAAATCTTCAAGCTATTTTAGATCATACAGCAACCCGACTTTGTAAACTGTTATCTAATGCTTTAGAAACTCTTAAATTGGAGCAATTACAAGACTTACAGTCGACTTCTAAATGGGGATTTGACGGCTCGCAATAAAGCGAGTTTAAACAAAGATTTGACGACGATTCTGATAGTGACGCAAATATTTTTTAAGTTCTTTTGTGCCATTGCAGCTAGTTATTAAGTCAGAAAATCAAAGTAAACTTATGGAGTAATCCTTTTCCTCTCCCAAAGGTTTTGCCGCCCAATTTGATTTAGTTTGTCCACGAGTCAGTCGATGTCACTAAAGAAGAAATATATTTTATCGAAAGTCAAATACAAAATTTAAAAAAAGGTGCTATAGCACTTGCCACTAGTGAAATTAAGATTCAGCATAATAATATTTTATTTACCATGATGATAACGAAGTCTGCAATGCAGCTACTGACACTTAATCTACTCAAAAGATGCTTTATTTGCCTTAGCGACATCAAAAGAATTTAATGACCTGGAACGCATTAGATTTGAAAGAAACCAATAAAAGCTAAAAATTTGACATTTGGACTTTCCATTCGTCATGCTAGAATACGTTTCTCTGAAACTATTTTACATTTGTCATACAAACCCGCCAATTAAGAAATGGCAAGCAAGAAGTGAGAGGAAAAATCAATCGTAGCAGCTACAAAAATAAAATTTCAGAGCGATTTTTAGAACAAAAATGGGCTTATGTTTGGTTTCATATTTGTTATTTTTTGAAGCTACTTGCCATAGTAAACATTATATAAAAAATCCGTACCAACAGGTTTTTATGTGTATTAGAGTTGAATAAAAAGCGTATGTACTCAAAAAATATATTAGAATAATTTTGACCGTGAATACCTACCTAATACCCCACTGTGTGCGATGTACCGATTAGATCCGCGAATAAAGAAATCTTTAGCCGCGAATATAGGAATTGGTCGCATTTTTTTAATCCGCGAATTAAGGAGCTTGGACTGTATTCCGAAATTTATGCACGGCTTTCATAAATGACAGATATCAACAATGTTAATTATGCACAATTTGATTATTAATACATATCTCGTTTCACACACGATTAAAAAAAATAGTTTTTTTTTTAATTACATAAAAGACATTTTTACCAACCCTATTTTACAATTTCATTTAATTCTTAAGAAAGAAAAGCCGTTTACGAGTGAACTACCTTAAAACATCATTAAATAAATTCTATTTCTTGTCATGAATCATCTTAAAAACAGGTTTTTTGCGAATCTGTAGTCCGGGAACGATTAGTAATATAAAAATATTAATTACACCAAGATATGATTTATTTTCCCAATAACGCGAACTCATTGTTTGAATTACTTTTTGTTATTAAGTAGGTGTTATTTTTGCCGTTTACAAAGCTTTAAAACCGTTCTTTATCTTTTATTGTCACCGATTCTAATTATTTCGCTTATCTGGCCTGCAATTATTTGGAAACAAAAACACTAGAGTATTTGCTTTAACTAATGCATGGTTATTTATAAATAATAAAGGACAAACCGTTTTTTTTTCTGAATAACTGTTTCGTTTCGAGTTGAATACCTTTTCGCATACCATTTAGGGACTTCCTGTTTTTTTCAGAGCGTATGTTCATGTCTTGGTATTATAATTAAGTAGTTGACAATATACAGGGTGTACAGTGATAGAAGATGGGTTATATGGGAGAGTTTTTGACAGTTTTTATGGTAAAAAATACACGCTTGCGGCGCAGTTTTATTAGTTTTCCATTATTAAGATACAGCACAATGTTCAGATTCAAGATGTACAAGTTATGGAATAAAATCAAAAGTTTAATAATCCGTTTGCTAAATTACAATCGGGATAATTACAATTAGGGTGGTTCACTCGTAAAACGGCTTTTAACGGCATTAAAAGAAATTGAAATATAGGGTTAATAAAAGTATCTTTTATCTAATTAAAAAAAACGATTTTTTTTATCGTCTGTGAAACGAGATATTAACAATCAAATTGTGCGTAATTAACATTGTCGATATCTGTCATGTAAAAGCCATGATTCTTCCCCGAATATCAAAAAAAGGTCTTTTTTTTTTCTTTGAAATATGGTTAAAAACTAAAATTTTCGTTCATATTTTTTAGAGTTTTTTCATAAATAAATAAACATTTAAAATACATTTTTTTGGGAAATTTTTTTCGTTCATCCATTGGCGAAGTGATTTTTTACGACGTTTCTTTTTTTAAAATATCAATTTTTTTTTTTAAAGGGTTCAATTGTTTATTTTATTTTTTGGGCTTTTTTTAACCAATTACAAATGATAACAATTGATATGTTTCTATTAAATAAACATATTTTCCATATGAGACAATGAGTTAAAAAAAAAACGCACATTTTTTTCTTATGGGGGCGTTCCATATTTGTTAAATAAATATTAAGTGTTATACGTTTCTGTCTTTTGGGATAAAAGGGGGTTCCCCAATAAAATTAAATAAAAAACCCGGGCCCCGTATTTAAAAAAATAAAGTTGATGATGGTTTAAAAACGATTGGTTTTTAAGTGAACCGATTTTTATCATATTGACTGGGTAATTTCGGGGGCTTCCCCGGAGGGGGGGTTTATCAGGAGACATTTTTCAGTTTTAAAAAAGTGTCGGGCCCCCTGAAAATATTGTACTTTGCTTTGGGCCCCGGGAGTCTTCTGGATTACTGCTGCACTATCGGGCCCCCCATACTACAGAATCCATATCTCAAGGATAGAAAGAGTCCAGATAAAATTTGTAAATTTCCTTTGCTGAAGCTAAATATCGACCGCACCACATTAAACCACTTTTGAACGCCAAATTTGTTGGGATTACAAACACTTGAAGAGCGCAAATTTCCCTTACCCTATCCTTTGGCCAAAAAATTCTTACTAATTATATCAAAGGGAAAACACTTTTAATACATTTCAAGGTTCCGTCTCCCCCCAGACAATTACAAAGTTTTTCTGTAAGTTTTAGCCGAACTGATATAGGGAAAAAAAAGGGTTTAAAGCCTTATTTAATAGGGGGCTTCCCTGCAACATCGATTACATCAGTAATCGATGTTGCAGGGTAAGTACCTAAAATAAGGTCATGAAGCGGGGTTTAAACCCCCTCATTTTTTTAAAAAATATGCATTTTAAAAAAAAAAAGCACCAGTTCTTGCTACCCCTTTTTTTTCCCGCACAGGCTCTGTAGCTGCCTTTGTCATAAAGGGGGGGGTTGGGGCGACTGAATGTTCTTTTTTTTTTGTTCTATATACTTCTGTTGGGGTACTAAGTCTATATATGTATGTATTTTACTGTTTTTATAATATTGTCTTAGTACTATTTGGGCCCAGCCCGGTGTACATGTGGAATAAATAAAAAAAAAAAATAAATAACACAGCCACTTAAAAAAAAAAATCTTAAAAGAAAAAATTACTTCACCAATATATAAAGCGCAAAAAGTTCCAATGAGAATGTATTTTTAAAATTTTTCTAATTTTTGAAATTACCTAGTAAGTTCCCCATACTGGCCCTCCTTATCATGAACACGCTGTATAGTGCAATATAAATCAGAGTATTAGAAAATAAAAAAAAATTTTAATTTTTTGACCGTTTTGGTAAAAAGATATTGATTTTTTTAACTTTACTAGATCTGTTTGTTATTAAGAAATAGTGTACACTATTTTATTCTTGTTTTACATAATCGCTCTTATTGAAGGTGCATTTTAGGAATAAGTGGGTCCAAAAAGTGTAAAATAGTGTAAAAAATTACTGAATAACAATTAGACCTCATTTGTTGTTTGTACAGTCTCCTACAAAAATAATGTTTTCAAGCTTTAAGAACCTCTAACTTTTAGTAAAGCGTATTCTATTCCATCCTATTTGGAACAGCGCTAATTTGTAGTCCATTCAAAATACTGCATCACGAATTAAACTAAAATAGGAAAAAATATTATGATCCGTATTGGTACTAGTCTCGGCCCGTTCAACAATCAGTTTTTGTTAGAGAAAGATGGGCGAGTTCGGCGCAAATGGCATGGAAGAAAAAAAGATAAAAGATGCTCATCCCAATCTCGGTTTGACTTGTGAAGGGGTCGGGCTTTACTTACTATAAAGCGATAATTTTGTCTACCACTGTCGCGAGTGAACTACCTTAATACGCTGAGTCGTCCAAAATCTCACTGCGTTGTTTTTAAAGGAATTAAAACGAAAACAAAACTTCCGCCGCACCACCAATAACAGCAAAATAAATTAAAAACGTACACGAATACGTATGCGAACACATCAACCCAACAACTAAAATAGCCGACTGAAATCAAAAGCCGAAACACAATAATTCATTTTTCATCTTCCGACAACTGATTCATCCGGAATAATTTGTTATTTCGAAAGAAAACGCTTCGACTTCGGGTAAATCGACGGTCGGCGCAATATATCGAATATCGACTGGCGTTGATCGGTCAGTGTTTCATATGTCAAATGATATTTCAAATATGAAGATCTTCCGGAATACGAATATTATAATCATCCAAATATGCCCATCACTACTCTAAAAGGGTCCAAGCAATGATTTTTCAAAAAAAATGCTCAATTTCAGCGTTTTTTCCGATTTTTCTCTGTCAATTGTCTATAACACGATTAGATTACAATTAAATTCAATTTTTCTACTCTTGAGGGGAAAATGGCTGTTTTGTATAGGTTTTTCCATATAGAAAACAGGAAAAAAACCTATCTTTTGTTGTTTTTTTATACTTTTTTCAAAAGAAAGTATTGTTCGTTTGGTGTTAGAATTTAGGTTACAAAAAATAATGTAAACTGTGTTGTAATATTTTCCCTTATTAATTTTTGTTACTTTTATAATAATTGTTTTATTTTTTAGGCATCTGGTGTAACAGTATCGGATGTGTGTAAAACAACATATGAAGAAATCAAAAAAGACAAAAAACACCGTTATGTAATTTTTTTCATTAAAGATGAAAAGCAAATCGATGTAGAGGTAAGATATCACATTTTATACTTGCTTAAAGATGGTTTTTTTTCTGTATTTTTACCTAAAATATTTTACATAGATTTCAGTTATTTTAATTTTTAATACATTTAAAGAAACACATATTTAATACCCATATAT
Source organism: Listronotus oregonensis (assembly GCA_019359885.1). Lineage (NCBI taxonomy): Eukaryota > Metazoa > Arthropoda > Insecta > Coleoptera > Curculionidae > Listronotus > Listronotus oregonensis. The sequence continues at coordinate 61,032 of JAHBCN010002261.1, forward strand.
TTTTTTAACTTTAACTTTGTTAACAAAATTTTCCAGAAAAGGTTGTAGTAATATTATTTTGTACATATTATAAATCATACACTTACACCACTCATTATATCTATAAAAACATTTTGTTATGTTTTACATCTTTTTTTTATAGTGTCTTACCTTAAGTAGAGCAGTGTTAAATGAATACATGGTTGTGCTGATGTTGATAATTTCTGGGTTATGTTTGACCTCTTTGTTCTACCACTGCCAAAAAACCTTTTTTTGTCATTTTTCCTTTTGTTTTAATGAAAATTCTTTAATTATTTTAGGTAATTGGTGCCAGAGATGAGGAATACGACCAGTTTCTCACAAACTTGCAGGCTGGAGGGGCGGGAGAATGCCGCTACGGTCTCTACGACTTTGAGTACACGCACCAGTGCCAGGGCACATCTGAAGCTAGCAAAAAGCAAAAGTTGTTCCTTATGTCGTGGTGCCCTGATACTGCCAAAGTTAAGAAGAAGATGTTGTATTCAAGGTAAGTCAAAGTTTGATTTCGTACTGTTGATTTTTAGCAAACAAACTCAAACTCGAAAGTATCATAAATTGTAATTAAAAAATTATAACTGGCATCATTGTATGATTAGGGATTATTAATTCAATGATGGATACTTTTTATTTCACTTTTTTACTATATTGTAATTATTTTTTATGGTTGTTTAATTGTAATTTCCAACTAAAATTATCAAAAATTATATTTAAGAAGTTAAATTTAAAAAATGAGCATTAAGTTATTACAGCAATAATATTACATTTTTTTTTCACATTTTACTGGGATATCTTGTATATTTATTTTCTTAAAATTAAAAAAATCGGTTATATTTAGTATTGGTTGTTCCAGATCAAAAATTGAATTATTTTCCTGTAAAATTCTAAAGAACACTTTTTCTTAATGAGACACCTTATTATTGACTTATTTTTCGAAGCATTTCATCATTTATTTTAGAGAAAAATAACAATAAATACCTGAAATGTCCAAATACAAAAAAATCAATATGTTGTGAAAATCTAGCTATCAATACATACCAGTTTTAATACATATTGTAGGAGTGTGGGAATTTTCAAATTTTCGAATTGTTTTTGAGGCAAATCCAATATGAATTATTCGATTTTCAAATCGAATATTCTTTAAACTATTCAAATAGTTCAATCTATTGAATAATTTGAACTATTCAAATAATACGAATAGTTCAAGCTATTCCAATTATTGGAATAGTTCGAAATATTGAATAATTCGAACTATTTGAATAATTCGAATTTTTTGAATAATTTCATAGGTGTTTAGCTATTTTTTAATTTATTTTGGCACGTACTCGAGTTTTTACAAAAGTGGTAGCCATTTGGTGGTTTGATTAATTAGTTATAAATAAAGCATTAAAGTGATAGATGCGCTAACTCTTGTTATTGTTTGTTTACATCAACTTCCCAGATTAGCAGCGCGCGAGGCCCCTCCAGTTGATTATTTGATGTAGGAGAGATTGGGGTAATATGGCGCAGGCGGTTATCTGGCGTCATTGACGCCGTGTCAGGAACTTGATGCTCAGGGGAAACAATAAATATGCAAAAAAATACAATAAAATGTGTTCTAGTACTTACAAAGGACCGTATTCCCCAGGAGATTCTTGCGAAACTAAATTACCCCCCCTACACTCAAGATTTGGGAAAAAGGAATAAATGAAAACGGAGCGGGGTTTTCCCAAATTTTCTTAAATTAAAGAATTAAATTTCTGATCGCGAATATCGGTTAAAAACCAAGGGTAATGGAATTTGTGGGCCAAATTCTATATTTTCTTTACAAAAATTTTAAGAAAAAATGGAAAATTTAATAAAAAATTCTTCCATTTTGTTTGAACTATCATAAAATAACGTTCTGAAGGGCTCCAACCCAAACAAATACGCCACTGCAATAAAAAATTAATTGGACCATTTTCCCTTCTAAAACCATTTTTTTCGTAATCAGCAATTCAAAAGACTCCGGATACCGCTGCAAAAATCCATGGACCTCTGGTGGAATGCTCAAAGGGGTCCAGCCAAAGGACTAAAATAATGTTGTTCCATCAAGAAAATGTTTGTCTGATGTTGTTTTGTTTCAATTTAAATAATTTTCTTAAATGTCCTTTACACACAATATCTATTTCATTTACAAATGAGTCTCTTCAGTCCTTGTTAAATAAACCTGTGCATATTCCCAATAACTAACAAATATATATTTTTTTAATTTCAGCTCCTTTGATGCTCTCAAAAAATCCTTGGTAGGTGTACAAAAGTATATTCAAGCGACGGACTTGTCAGAAGCTAGCCAGGAGGCCGTAGAAGAAAAACTGAGAGCCACCGACCGTCAATAGGGGGCCGAAACGTGCGATTGCTTATTTTTAATTTTTTTTTCATATGACTGTCGTCTACTCACGCACCAACCTCAAGGGTGTATTATTTATATAAGTATTTGAATAATAAAATAAAGCTTGATTTTTTAAAACTGTACCCGAGATGGTTTTTATTATAAATACCTAATGTATTGTAACTTTTGTGTAATTAATTATTATTTGTGAGAATTAAAGAACTTTTCATTAAAATTTAATTAGAGTATTATATTTTTTTTACTTTTTTAGGTCTACCGCTTAATGGAAATTGCAAATTTTAATAAAACTAATAAATAAAGGTGTTAGGGGTACTTAGAAGCATAAAAATGTTATTTTAATATTTTTTTTATAAAGCTGATAATATATAATACAGATTTTTTTTGCTGTTTATGCTTTGATACTAGTCAATTAGCCAGCTCTCTCCTTCTCAAACAGATCTTTCCAGGGCTTTCTCGGTGGAAAATACAGATGTCAAGCTCTGTAGTACCTAAAAATTCCGATTTTTTAAAAATTTGAGCATATGACATGCACAATAATTAATGGCGGTCTAATCAAGGACTGCTACTGGTATTGCGCATAACAGCTTTCTGTCACGTTTCTTTAAAAGTGTTAGACAATGTTATGGTTTCAATAACACTAAAATCTTGGACTTACGTCTTTATTTGTTAATTGATACACAACGTTTCGGTTAGTGGTGTATCTCCAACCGTTTTCAAGTGATAACTGAATCACTTCAAAAAGGTTGGAGATACATCACTAACCGAAACGTTGTTTATCAATTAACAAATAAAGACAATGGAAGTCCAAGATTTTAGTGTTATTGAAGCTTTCTGTCAGTTCTGACGCTTCTCCGCTGCACTGGCATCCATCTTTCCCCATTGGAAAACACCTCGTGCACAATACAAAAACGGAAAAAACATCAGTTTATACAGCGCCTAGCCCCAGAAGAAGGACCCCATTAATTGGCCGTGAGTCTCTCCCCGAAAGTTAAAAATCAGTTAATTCGGCACGTAAACCGCCCTGCCCGGAAAAAGCTATGTAGCTCTTTATCACGGGACTTCACTGGTCGGAAGTCAACAGAAACTTTATAATACAGAGTTAAAAAATGTTTAAACTTAACTTTACCAAATTTCCAAAAAGAAAAAATTTTGGACGAAGGTCTTACCATCTTTGTTGGATCCTCTCTCACAAGTAGTTTTTTTGCGGTGACCAACATAACTTGGTACTGATCTATCTAAAATCAATTAAATAAAATAGTTTTTAATAGTAAATCTAGTATAGCCTGCCTCAAAGTATACCGTGTTAGCTCTTGCCTTCATTTATGGATTATACCTGCCGACAGCAATAAAACTGCGGATCGGTAGGTATTAAAGGACAGAACATTAGAGACGGACTTTAATAATATAAAGATTTATAATTTATTGTTTATTTAGGTAAATATAATATTAAAATTACATTAAGAAATTAAATATATGCAAAGTTTTAATAAATTTATAACTGCATTATGAATACATAATTACATTTTTAATCTAAATATTTAAATCTAATTCTATTTCACTATCAGAGTCATCATTGAGATTAATTACAATAGGATTTATGTTGTTTTGGATAGAAATGTAAGAGTCCTCAATTTTTATATGTGCTGTAGTGAATTTTTCCAGCTCTCAACTGGTATGTTAGTAATTACATTTTTTATCAAATTTATAACACTGGGACTTAAAGTAGGTGTAACATTTTCTGCTCTGATCTTTGATTTTACTTGGTTCCACAAATGCTTTATGGGGTTAAACATACAGTGATACGGAGGAAGCCGTAAGACAGTATGCCCAGCCTGTTCAGCCAAATTATCACATACATATTGTTTTTTAATAGCATATGAATTTAGGACTTCCAAAAGATGCGTTTTTTTGTAACTGAATTTAAAATAAATATCATTTTCTAACAAATATTCCTGGATTTCAGTTTTTGAACTTGATGAAGCTGGTGTTTTGTGTAGCAGACGGCTGTGGTAGCTTGCGTTATCCATGACAATAACACTGTTGTTTGGAATATTTTTAAAAGATAATTTTAAAACCAGTTTTCAAAAAGTTCTGCACTTGTATCCTCATGATAATCCAAGCTAGAATCCTTAATATTCTTTGCAGACAACAGCAAGCAGTTTGGGACAAATCCGTCTTCTGAACCAGCGTGTATTACGGTAATGCGTTTTCCTTTATTTGAAGGTGCTTGTTTTATTAGACCTCTACTGATTAAAGTTTCATACACATTTTTCACAACCTGTTGTGCATCTAATGACAAATGATTTCGACGCGACATAGTTGTATTCTCGTAAACCAACTTTTTCGAAACACACAGGAAAAACGGTTATTCAACACTGCCACTAAAATATTAGCCAAAATATTTATATGCCTAATGGTTAATACTCAAGAAATACCTGGCCCTTATGAACAAATGGGTTTACCCAATAACAATAGGTAATAAAATCGTTAAAGGTTTATTGGTGTATGGTCCGTCATAAGCTATAACGATATACTTTGAGACAGACTATACCTAATATCTCTCCCGGCCGACCGATCCTGCACGTGGAGCGAAGAAGAAAGGTTCTACAACTATTCTTTGTCTCTCGCACACTCGTTCGTACGCCCGAGTAGCAAGGCTGCCTCTGGCAGGTATATGCTCGAAGGGTTTTACACTGTTATATAGTCGGAATTATACTCATTTGTGTTCGTTATCCAGGTGAGAAAAGATGTCAAAAATATTAACATTTTTTCAATCAATTTTTAGGTTAGAAAATTTACTGCGCGTTCGAAATTCTAGTCTGTTATTTTTTTTGTATAGTTCAGAAATTAACAAATGATTTAGGGCTGGTTGTACCAAAAATTTAAGGGAACCCTTAGCACAAGGTATTCCTTAAAATGGCCAAACAACAATCTGATTGGCTACATTGGAGATTTAAGGAACAAATAAGCTAAGGTTTTCTACACGGGGGCTTCACATCTCTGCTCCTTACAGGAGGTTAGGTATAGGATCTTTTGCCAGCTACTACAAATGACCCCTGCAAAGATCCACGTCTCGTCAATGAAAACTTCAGTAAAACCTTCCGAACCTAAATTTTTATTTTGATATACTCCCTTAAAAAATGTATTCTTTTATGAACAATATCTGAAGTCCATTAAATAATTTCTATTATTAGTTTTTTCCACCGGAAGCCTATATTTTTGATCCATCTTTTAAGGAGTCGATGGAAAATTCAAAATATTCAAATTCTTCCTAAACTTTTGTTTTTTGTTGCCAACTCTTTCTTTTTCGACATAGCTAAATTTGTCCCAATTAAAATTTTCAAATATGTTGAATTTTGGTTTTTTTGCGGTGTTTTGAAACTTTGGAAGCGAATCCTGGTCTAAATCCCATTCTTCCTTATATTTGCTATCGTCGTTGGGCTCAATTTCAGCATCTGCCCTCGCTGTATTACATTCTCAGTTTGAACGATTCCGTTTGGGACTTGTTCCTTTTCCAGTTGAAAAAAGCCAAATTTTAAAATTATTCGCTGCGTTTGTTCATTAACCTATTATATCTTTTTCTCGGCATTTTTATGCTTTTCAAAAAAACAAGTTGACACACCAATGTTTTTGATTGAAGTGACGGATCTTTACAAACCAAAAATAAAAAATGAATAAGATCAGAACCCATTTTTTAAAAAATTTGTTTCACCGCTGTTTGGAATATACTAAAAAAGATAAACAAAAATGACGTCATTACAAATGAGTATAATTTGACTTATGACATGGTGTGTGTTTTCAGCCTTGACAGAATCGGGTGATAATACCCGCATACAAATATTGACCCTTGGCCAGAGATCGAACATCCAAACTAAGGTAATCCGTAACAATACCCTAAAAAATTTAATGTGACGTACTCGGTTTTGACGCCGTCGTGCCCACAAATTCTCGGGAGTCCCATTTTCAGCGTGAAATTAGGCCAGTTCCTATTTGACCTCCGATCAGTGAATCTCCGATAAAAAACTAATAGTTTTTTCCGGGAAGGCGGCGAAGGAGCTGTATCAACGGCTTTTACCATCGGGGATCAAGAAGAAACTCAAAAAAAAGATGGAGTCCTTTTTTTGGGGCCAAGCGCTGTGAGCGATGATTCCTATATCTGTTTCTTTTTTGGGGGCCCCCCCAGGGATTTTCCTAATGGCGGAAGATGGTTGCGCGCTCAGGGAAGAAGCAGTACTGACAGAAAACGGTTATGGCGATACCAGTAGCAGTCATCTGGTCGGATTCCATTTTTTTGCCTCATCGATAAGAAAAAATTTTAGAAAATTTTGAGAATTTAAGTTTTTAAAGTTGGAATTTTTTGGGGGGTACAGAGCCCGACTATCCAGAAGTTCCACGTACAAAGCCTGGGAAACCCTTGTAACAACGTGTGTCTGAAAGGAGAGCTGGTTGAAGCCACCGACGGAACCAAAAATGAAACAAAGCAAACAAAGCGTGAAATTCATTCCCTATTTGACCTGATCAGTGAAGGCTCGCGATAAAAAACTACATAGTTTTTTTTTTGGGAAGGCGGCTGGGGCTGTATCAACGGCTTTTACCATCGGGGATCAAAGAAACTCAACCAAACGATGGAGTCCTTCTTCTGGGGCTAAGCCCGGAGCGATGATTCTTACCTGTTTCTTTCTGGGGGCCCCCGCCGAGGATTTTCCTAATGGCGGAGAATGGTTGCGCGCTCAGCAGGAAGAGGCAGTACTGACAACAACGGTTATGCGGTACCGGAAACGTCACCTGGTCGGAACAACATTGTTTGTGCATTTCATGACATTTGACATTGAAAACTTTTGATTTTGTGTAAGTTTTGAAAAGTTCGGAATTTTTGGGGCTACAGAGCCCGACTATCCAGAAGTTCCACTACAAAGCCTGGAAAGCCACGTTGATAACAACGTGTGTCTGGAAAGGGGAGGCTGGGTTGAATCCACCGGCGGAAAAAAAAAAGTGAAAGCAAAGAAACAAAGCAAGCGTGAAATAAAATTAAAAATAATGGAGAAAAACTTCGGGGGTTGATTTTTTTATCGGAAATTTCCTATCTTCAAGGATCTTTTTTTCAAATTCCGCTATCTCTTATGGTTTTTGAGTTATCATCAAAAAACGAAATGGTTTTTTTTTTATTTTGTTTTTTGTTAATAAAATTGCAGTTTTTATTGGCATAAAGATTTTCATTTGCTCGAATGAGTATGCCATATCTTTCAAAAAATTCAAACTATTTTTCGCAGGAAACACCTTCGACAGCTACACGTTTCTAGTCCATTTTAAGATAGGTTCGGACTTTAAAATTTTTTTAGTATATGGAGTTGTGGGAAGTAAAAATATTTATTATAGGTTAATAATTTCTTTGATTAAATTGCCTTAGTTTTCCCCATCCTCACTCACGACTATTTTGAAGGGTTCTGAAGGCGCGTGAGTCATCTACTTAGCACTATTCTTGCATCCTGTATTAAAAGAATTCCTCCAGCAGACTTTTTCATGTTACTATATAAGGCGAAAAGAACCTTCAAAACAGCCAGTGTTAAATTGACTTTGGAACTGTTCAGTTGATGACAGAGACAGTTAAACCATTAGCATAGTTTCGACAAATTGTCGTTACCATAGAAACGTTTGTTAACCTGATTGCTTATGAAAAGGTGTAAAACGAGGATCCGTGTTTTTATACGGGGAGTCCGGAACATTATTTCAAATTAAAAAACAAAAAGTCAAAATTAAGATAGGCCGCTTATATTTAATATCCCAAAAAGACAATTAAAATTAAGTACTTTAAAATTTAAAATATTACATAATCCTAATTTATTACATTTACAATAGATATACATATAAGGATTTTTATACCGGTTTTAAGTACCTACTATATTTTTTAGCTCATCAAAAAATGTTTAAAACTTAAAATAAAAAAGTGGAAAGCTTTTAAAAAACTAATATTAACAATTAAAAAGAAATTTTAAAATGTTGATAATACAAAATAAAATCAATACAAAATTTAAAAATACACAACAGATCCTTATTTTTGATGGAACAATTCAATGCACAATTTGCATGACCAGGATCCTTCCGGAGGGTTTTCCAAAGGTGGCGCCAGACAGTACATGTGATAACCTCGGTCACAATCGTCACAAAATAGAAGCTGGTCCTAAAAATTATAAAATAAGTTATAAAGGTCGTCTTTAATTCGAATCTTAAGACTATTACGTTTCATTTTTTAAAAACATCAACACAATAACTAAATTGACTGTCAACATGTTAATACAAACCTAACCAAGTGTTTAACAAATTTAATTTTCAGTGAAACCTAATTTTTTTTCGTACGGACTCAGAATGTCACAGCTGCTTTCTTTCAACCTGTACCAGTAATAGTATGATTTCCAGCCGCTTAAATCTGCAGGTAACTGCTTTTTTTTGGTAAAACCTAATTTTTATGAATCATACAGAAGCGTACAATAGATTACAGCACGGTTGCTTGGCAAAATTTAGCCCCAACTACCACTTATCAAATATAACGGGTGATTCAACCCTATTTTTTTCCTGTCCTTTTTAAGATATAAAAATAAAACTTGGGGATATCATATAACGTCAAATTAGACGTTTTTTGACAAGTCATGTGACATCCGGTGACTGTCGGTTTTACTGGGTTTAACAGTACCCAATTTGTAAAATTTTGACAGCTAAAAAGTTTTAAAAAAATTAAAGCTGTCAAAATTTGACATATGCGGTACTGTTGGACGCAGAATGTTTACAGAAACCCAAAAAAGGAATTAATATACCGGGTGTCTCATTTGAAAATGGACAGTTGAGTACGTTTTAGGCAAAAAAAAGTCAAATTTGACATTATATCCCTAAGTTTCATTTTTCTATCTTAAAAGGGGTTAAATATACCGAATAATCCAGGAGCCATGCTCCTGGATCACCCGGTATATTTAATTAAAGGTAGTTGGGGCTAAATTTTAACAAGCAACCCTGCTTCAATTTATTCTATCATGTATCATTTATAAAATTAAGTTTTATTAAAAAAAAACAGGTCCCTGCAGCTTTAGATCTTAGACTATAAGATTATGAGGATGAAAAAAATTTATATATACAGTTGTCCCGCTTTCATGGGCACACCCTGATATTTCAATTATTAATAATGCGATTTTCTTAAAATTTTGGTGGTAGTTGTTTGTTAGAAAATGAAGTATTTGGCATGAGTGAACAGTTTTATTTACATTGGCGTGGTCTTAAGGGGATAAAAGAATTGATTTTTTTAGGAAAAGTATATTAGGGCTCATTTTAAATGATTTTTTCGTCAGGTTTAAAATCAGCATCCCAAAAACCCCTTAATTCATATTTTCAAAATCTCAAAAGCCGATTTTAGAGAAAAATATTTATTTATTTTGTCACTTTTTTTATAAATCGTTTATTTAAAACTCTTATATTAATATTACAAATTACATTATTTTAAAATTCTGTATTTTAAACATTACTACCTTTTAAAACAATACACTTTTCAAAAATTCTTAAAGTTTGGAAAGTAATTTCTTAACTAATTAGAACCAATTTTTTTCTTGTAGTTTCCTGTCAGGAAATTACTCCCCCAACTTTAAGAAAAGTGAATGCACGTTTAAGAAGAATTGTTGAAAAGTGTATTGTTTTAGAAGGTAGTTATGTTGCAAATACAGAAATCTAAAATAATGTTATTTGTAATTTTGATATAATAGTTTTAAATAAAAAAATATTAAAAAAGTGACAAAATAATTTTTCTCCAATAGCTGTTGAGTTTAGAAAATGTAATTAGAGCTGAGATCAAATTAACTGATAAGAAAAGATTTTAAAATAAGCCCTAATATATTTTACCAAAAAATCAAGTCAGTTTTATCCCCCAAAGACCACACCAAGGAGTAAAGCAAAAGTGTTCACTATGCAAAATTTACATTTTCTAACATATCACCACCAAAATTTAAAAAATCGCATTATTAATAACTGAATATCAGGGTGTATTCAATAAAGCGGGACACCGTATATTATGGAAAAAAACCTTAAAAATGGAACATCAACTTACATCATTATCCGACGTGCCACACATGGAACAACATTTACATTCAATACATTGCCAGCGGTACTTTTTGACGGATATCTTCATATTATCAGTGAACTGCAGACAAGTTGGATGACCTAAGTTAAAAAAAAAAACAACCTAAGACACGTGGAATTATTTTAGCAGTCAGAATTGTTTTTTGTAATTTACTTACTTTTATAAAAAAATACAATAAAATGGGCACCTATAGGAACCTATTTTAACCTAGCTCTATGTTCATGTGGTCTAAGTAATCTATAAAAAGCGGGAGTACTTCTAAAGTACAAAAAGGATTTTTTAAATTAATATATTCCTGAACATGGTAATTTTGGGAATACTTGAGATATCGGTCCCGGCTTTAAATTTTGAATTCCTTCGCATCCTTAAGCCCACGGTGGAAACACTGTGGAAGCGCTGTGTTCGTGGAAACACTGTGTAACCACAAAGGTTCCACGATGTTTTAATAGTGAGTTGTTCCATAAGCACACCGTGTTTCCACAGTGATTTCTCGCTGAACCCACGGCGCTTACACTGCAAATCCACGATGAATACACAGTAAGTATTCACCATGATTACACAATGAATCTGCGGTTTTAACACTTTGAATCAACGATGGATTCAAAAAAGAAAATAAAATAGAATTCTAGTTTATGGTTATACACTATGTAAACACTGTGGAAAAGTGGAACATATCCACGATGTTTCCACGGTGTGTTTACCATGTACCCAAGGATGAGAGGGTTAAAAAATACCCCACTGAAATTATGCGAGTGGATTTATGTTAACCTACAATTTTTTTATAACATTGAGATTAGGACACATTTTACTCAAGTCCAACAAATGTAAAATAAATTTTGAGCACCTTTAAAGAAATTAACTATAAATCATCTGCAGGTTGGGATGATATATCAAAATATTTTCGCAACTTTCCAATTCAGCTTTAGTCGATACAATAAATGTATCCTTTATGAATGAAGAATTTCCTAAATGTTTAAAAGCTGCCATCATAATGCCAATTCATTAAAGAGGAAATTGTGATACACCTTCTAATTTTAGACCAATTAGTTTATTACCTACTCTTTTTAAAATAATTTAGAAAATTGTAGAATAATTCTTTTATTGATAAACATAAAATTTTAAATTTAAATCAATTTAGATTCCAAAATAATAACAATACAAATGATGCAATGTTTTCTTTTCTTGAACATCTTTACTCGTCATTAAATGATGGTGATTTAGCAGCTGCTATTTTTTGTGATTTAGCTAAAGCTTTTGACTGTGTAAATCATTCAATTCTTTTTTAAATAGTGTTAGACAATGTTCTGGTTTCAATAACACTAAAATATTGAACACCCATTGTCTTAATTTGTTAATTGATACACAAAGTTTCGGTCAGTAAAGTATCTCAAGCCGTCTTCAAGTGATAACTTAAAACTGTTTTTAAAAGCTACAACTTTTAAAAGCAACAAAATTTACTACCTAAGAACAGCCACTTTAAAATTTATATTACCAAAGAAGTATGAGGATACAATAATAATTTATTGGTGCTTATACACAAAAGTATTTACACAAGTCAGAAAGTAAAACAAAAAAAAAACGAGTAAAAACTATTCTTTAAAGCTACGACTTCTATACTATCCGTTGTTCACCGAAGCTTGGCCGGTTTTTTACGGTTCAGCAACGGCTGCCAGATATTCGGAATGTCGACACCAAATTTCCTAAATACAACCAAAATTTTGGCTACGATACGTTGACGATACTTTTATTGTATGGACAGGTAATGACGAAGAACTTAGAGGTTTCTTAAAACATCTAAATTGTCTCCGACCCTGTATCCAATTCACAATGTAGGAGCAAAATTCGGCTCTACCTTTAGTCTAATAAAATGATGGACATATACAAACCTCGGTATACGGAAAACCTACCCACACTGGACAATATTTACATCAGAATTCCAATCACTCTAAAGCGGAATGGCTACACTGAGAAATTGGTTAAGAAAACAACCGACAAATATCAAGATAAGGCAAAAAACTCTAATTTGAACAAGACTCCGCAGCAACAAATATTTATGATTATTCCGTATACTAAAGGAACTTAGGAAAAGATCGGCAGAATAGCGAATAAGTATAATATTAAAACAGCATTTAAATCCCAAACCACTCTAAGAAGTATCTTACTAAGACGAGACCGGACACAATTTTTCAAAAAATGACTGTATCTACCAAATTCCTTGTGAATGTGGTGAGGTATACACCGGGGAAACAAAAAGCGAAGTTAAAGAACACAAAAAACATACGGAATGAGGTAAAACGTCGGAATCAGGGATTGCCGAACACGCTTGGTCAAAACAACATCGCATACAATGGTCAGAAGCAAAAATTATTCATAAAGAAACCCAATGGAAGAAAAAAAAATTAAAGAACCTGTAATAATTGCAAACAACCAAAATGTATATAGCAAACCTAGTGTCGACATTCCGAATATCTGGCAGCCGTTGCTAAACCGTGAAAAATCGGTCAATCTTCGGTGAACAAAGGATAGTATAGAAGTCGTAGCTTTAAAGAATAGTTTTTACTCATTTTTTTTGTTTCTTTTACTTTCTGACTTGTGTAAATACTTTTGTGTATAAGCACCAATAAATTATTATTATTATTGTATCCTCATACTTCTTTGGTAATATCAATTTTAAAGTGGCTGTTCTTAGTAATAATTTTTTGGTATGATGGCCTTACAAACTGGTGTATTGGCCACTAGGTAATAAAAATGTTTATAAAATAATTAATACCGCGGGCGCAAGCTTGGACTATGATAGATGATGGAAAATCAGGTTAGGGAAAGTTTTGAGTGCCGAAGAACAGGTACTTTCCAAGTTACGTTAATTTTTCTATATTCACATTATTTTCAATGCATCAAAACGTCTTAAAATTTACTTGAAAAAACTATTTTACCGACTGAGATGCATTAAAATAATCAAGTTAGAAAAATTCCACGTCAAATGTGTCAGAAAAATTGACATAAATTGAAGTGCACCAAGACTTCGGCACTGAAAAAAACACGTTCAGATTTAATCGTCAAAAATTTTATTGCACATTTTTTTTGCGTCAATCCATACAATTCTTCGAAATCTTGGAAAATAACTGTTCTTACAGCACCCAAAATATTTGGGAAAATGATAATTATCAACGATTGTGAGATTACAAATCACATTAGAAACTAAAATTTGACATCTTTCTAGAAAACTACAGAACTACATTATGATTTTAAAATTGAATTTCTTATTACTTTTTTTATGTTTTTGACAGCCCATGTATGAGGCTTAAGTTATAGTTACCGTGGGTGCCAGATTTTTAGATCTTAAACCCATTTTTCTTCCACTTCTATCAACGTTGTTCAAGTAGCAAAATATGCAATCATTGCATATCACAGCACCTTTTAGACAACGCGGTAGTGCCACCATGGACATTATAGAAATAGCTTCTACTACTAATCTACCCCTCACCCAACCCCATTTTTTTAAATAGAACAACCTTTATATTTTAATCTAAAAAAATGGCATATTAAATTCTCTTTTCTAAACTACAGGGTGCGGCAGCATAACTTCTTTTTTTCAAAACTTAATAAAACGCATTGTATGAATCAGAAAGTTTAAATTTGGTTTTTACAATGTTGGTACATCCCTAAAGTTTTGTTTTACATAGCTTTGAAGAGCAAATCACGTAGGTGACGTCCCCCATTCTCTATACATTGAGTAAACCGATTTCTGGCGCTTCTCATGACTCTTTCAAGCATAGCAGGCGTTATGTTGGCAATTTCTTCCTGGATGTTGTTCTTTAAATCTTGAAGGGTCCTTGGACGGTTCACATAAACACGGGATTTCAAAAAACTCCATAGAAAAAAATCACTAGCGGATAAATCGGGAGATCGTGCCGGCCATTGCAAATCGCCCCTGATCAAAAAAGGAAGTTATGCTGCCGCGCCAGAAATCGGTTAACCCAATGTCGAATAACAAGTTGCGGTATTCTTAACAGAAATAATGAAATAAACAAGAGAAAGCATATCTTGATTCTTGTTATAAACTTTTTTTTAAAGAATTTTCATCGTAAGCATATATGTAAATATTTATCGTAATTGGTCACAACTAGGTTAAAACCGGTTGCTACAAGTTAGCCATACTTGGGTTGTTTAGAGTAATAAGAAATTCAATTATATAAGTAATTAAATAAGAATATACAGGGAAATATATAAAAAGAAAATAATAATGCCCTTAACTTTTGGAAGACAAACCCTCAAAAATAAGGGTTTACTGTTTTAACCCTAGACCTTATGTGTAAATATGTGTTATTTGGTTATTTCAGTCTATGTGATTAGACTAATTACGTATATTCAAGCACAATATAAGAATGATTATATTCTATGTTTTTTAAAATTAATCTTATTTCTATATACGTATATTTTTCTAGTATACTTCCAGTCAGAGATAATAAATTTCTACAAACACTGGCTTTAGAGTTACCAATATTCTTAGATAATCTTTTATCTAACTAAGAGCCTCTTATACAATGTCGTGTCAATCTGAAGGGTTAATCTAAGAAGTCCTTAAAACCAGAGTTTTCTCATTGCTGATGACTGATGATAAAACTCTGGTTTCTAGGATGCTGATTGCTGAGACTGAGTCTGCTTAGTCTTCATGAATCTAGGACTAGGCATACTCATTCTCTATACCCCTAAACTAATGTTTTTAACCTATTGATTGATATTATATTGAAGATGTAGCTCTTAGTGTTTTTAACTATATTTAAGATTGCGCAAAAGTGGCGTTCAATTTGATTACCAAAATTGGCTTTTAGACATACTTAAGTTTTTGGGTTACAAAACTACAGTTTTAGTTTTATTAAAATTTAGGTCTAAAACATAATCTTATGTAGGAGCTTGTGATTCAACAACTATAAAAAACTGTGTTTTTATTAAAATTACACTTTAAGACCAGTGAATAATTTTTAAGCCATGCCAGCCAGCGTGAGAAAAAAACATTTATTGTACAGGGTATAAAAAGTATTTTGCTCACGATTTTAATGGGCGATAGTGGAGCTCAAAACAAGTCAAAAAGTTTATATGACATATGACATGTCTCAAAACTTGACAGATTTTTGTGTAAACGATATCAAAGTTACAAACTTTTGAAGCGATTTTTTCTGAAAAGCTTAACAATTGGAAACTTTTATCTAAATCGCTTATCAGTAGATTCATTTGCTAATAAAATAAACGATGTTTTAAATGTTTCGATCTATAAATAAAAAATAATTTTTCCCCAGTTAAAAACTAAAAAAAACAATTGGCAACAGCGCTACCCAAAAGCATCGTGTAGTCGTGAATTGTGCGTACTGGTGGCGATATGTTTGTCCGTTGTAGGTCTAAATGTTTTTAAATCGGGAAAATATGCCGAAATGTTATTAATTTACAGCAAGGCAAACCAAAATGCTTATCTAGCAGCTCAAATTTACCGTAAAAGATTTTCACGACGGCTACATCCATTTAGAACAATCATAGTGCAGGCGTACCAAAAAGTTTTGAAAACGGGATGTGTGCAACCGAGAATTCTTATTCTTCAATCAAAATAAAAAGTGCTGTTTTAAAACATAATAATTTGTGATCTTAAAATAGATATTCAGCCTAAATTTATGGTAAGTACCCCTTTATGTAAATAAACATCTCTTACCCAGGTGTTTTTGACTTGTTTTGAGCTCCACTATGGCCCATTAAAATCGTGAGCATCATACTTAACCATACAAAACAAAATGTAGTCGAAGAAGATTCTCCACCCTTTCTCGACCGCCACTCTTAAACAAGAGGTGTGTTCTTTGCTTTGCACGAATCGAGTCGCTACAGTGTGAAGAGACGGCGATGGGGTTGTTTGTGCCTGATTTAATTTTTGATTTTTACTACATAAAGAAACTAAATTTCTTGGTAAGTCATTGTTAGCTTTTAATGTTACTGCAAATAAATTTAAAGATAATGATTCTCAATGATATTTTAAATACCTTTGACTTTAAAATTAAACGTCATATTCTAAAAAATAAAACAGAACGTGATATTCTTAAAAAAATACAAATAATAAATAAAGAAATGTGGCAACTATTTACTTAGTTTTTTTTACAGAAACTGCAAAATTTACAGCAACATGCAGATCAAATTTTAATGAACTAAAAGTATTAAATACACATAATATAGTAAAAGCCAGTATTGATAAGAAAATTAAAGAGCCCCTTTACAGCCTAAATCTAGTACTGGCTCTTAGAAACCTACATAAAAATGTCTTTATTTAAAAACATCTTTTTCTACCTAAAGGAACTTACAAACTTTTGACACCATTCTTAGTACATGGTTTACCCTACTTCAATGGTCTGTTTAATCCAAACTATATGTAAATTTTTGTAAGAAAAATTTAGAAGCTGCTAATTGTCTGCGCAAAATTAGCTACTATGCAACAAATTCAGCTAAGTGAAGAGTTAAAAAAATTACGATACTTTTGTGAAATGTAGTTTATCACAAAATCAACAAGTCACATGTTATTCACTGCTTTGCTTTGGAAAAAACATTAACTTCCCTAACTAGTGATGGGCCCAGTCAGGCTGACTCGAATATCTATTAGGTACTCACATATCCGAGTACCGAAAATAAAGTATTCGAATACATTACATTTGTTTTTTATCATTTTGACGTTTGACGTGGTATTGACAAATGTTGACATGTAAAAATTCAAAATTTTTTACTAAAATGACCGATTATTGGTAAAAGTTTATAATTTAAGAAAAAAAATTACCTATTACATATAGGATCCAATATGGCAGATACAAAACTACTGTCAACGAATGAGCATAGGCGCTTAATTCAAAACATCAATCGAGTTAAATCAAGTATTCGAATCAATAAGCTGTTAGTTTAACTGGAGAAAGCATCGATTTGGCATAAGCGTGGCATCATAAACGCACATTCTAAGGTTCTGCCGAGCGATGAATGAACCTCTGTACTGAAACAATAAAATCCACCAAAACCCGGGAAAATGGTTACTACAGATACTATTTTGTCGTAAAGCGTGGCTGCCAAGTATCTTTCTGTTTCATTTACTTGATAGTATATTATAATTAAATTTTACTTAATTTATTCCTAAAATTACATCAAAATAAGCTCTACTATTGTATTTTAAAATGTGAATAATTTTTGTTATATTTATTACTATAAAGTATAATACAGAAAAGTAATGATGTCAAAATATTATTTTCTTTTGGACAGCTACTAATAAAGGCGCGACAACGTGACAACAGCGGATTTTTCGTAGAAGCGTACTTCCGCCATCTTCGGCTTCGCTCACAGATGACACATTCAATATGGCGTTTTAGTCTCAATGTTTTTTGTTGCCTGGGTAATTTTTGTGACAACTGTATAAATTTCAGTTTTGTGTAAGTACTTTTAATAAATTAAAATGGTAAGGCAGTGCCAAGTGTGTAAAGTGACGGATATGATTCCTGGATTATCATTTCACAAGTAAGTACAAACTATGCTTGTAGGTACCATTCTATCACCAATAATAAACAAAAACATGTTGACCGCAGCTCTCGATTGCGTTTATGAATGAAATGCTTTCTCTATCTATGATGTTAGCTCATTGATTCGAATACCTAAAATACCCGACTTGGCCAATCACTATCCAATGGAAAACGTCATGGACCATGGACCTTACGTAAGGTTTAAAGCAATACTAGTAAATGTTTTTTTTTATTTCATTCGAAAATATAATATAACTAACAAATCAACTACTCAAATAGTTTGGATCAACAGAACCTTTGAAAATAAAAACGTAAATTCTTCTAAAACACAGATAAATAAATAAAAATTTCAAATTTGAAGCAGATCAAAAAATATGATACCGTAATTTTATCACAATGTAAAAATCAAAAAAACACAATTAAAATAAATAAAAATGAGTTCTCTCTATGATTATAAATTTTGTACGTCAAAAATTGGCAGCTTTTTGTGTTTGATCAAAGAACAATTTTTTACACCTGAATATATACTGGAAAAAAGAGAAAATTCTACACAGAGCTAAAGACGATTCTAACGCAAGACCTTTTTGCTTGATAATATACCAACAGGATCAATAATTGTAAAAACAAAAAATGGTCTCAGTATATTTTTCCACTTTTACCCAAATCACTGGTAATCTGGTTATTAGTAAAAATACAAAAAACAATTGACAATCGCGTTTATTTTTAATTTGTTATTTACAGCATAAACCAGGCCTTCTCATACTTTTTGACATGTTGCTGATGACTACTTATTTTACTTTAAAAACTTATACAGACAGGGACACCCTACTAGGTATATAGCAATGGACCGGACGAATTTGCAATCGTCCGCTATTTGTGTATGCATTCTTTTTTTTTCAGTAAGAAACAACAAAGTAACACAATTTTCAGTTTGTTGGGAATTATAAATTTATAAAAATTATTTCGCCTGGCGAATTTAAGGTAAGAACACGTGTGTTTTTAAAAAATCCTTAACATTTAAAACCTAAAATGGATATTTATCAAATTGAGAAAAAAGTTAAAATTGTTCGGTGGTATTATGGGGGTAATTCTTTACAGCAGGTAAAAATATATTTGCTGAGAATTATCCTAATAGGCCAAACCCTGCAATTACTACTATTTCAAGAATTATAAGTAATTTCCAAAAATACGGGTGCGTTTCCCCCTAAAAAACCATAAAATACAAAACGTCCAAGAAGTTAATGAGGAACGGGAAGCGAAAGAAATTAATTTGTTGGCATTAATTAATGAAAATCCAACTTTGTCAACACGGCGCTTGCGGATGAGGTTGATTTAAGTACAAGAACGGTGAGAAGAATATTATAAAAAAATAAAGTATCGTTCATACAAAGTTAAAAAAACCCAAGGAATTTATCCTGAGGACAATATCAGGAGAATGGAGTTTTGTGAAAACATGATGAATAAGGAAAAATGAAAATGAAGATTTTATTCGAAATATTGTCTTTACTGATGAGTCCACATTTCCACTCCATGGTAGGCATAACCCACTCACACCCGTTATTGGTCTCAGGAAAATTTATAGGTATTTTGAACTTAGAACTCAGCGTCCTCAAAAGGTAAATGTCAGGAGCGGTATTTATGGGGAACATGTTATTGGGCCATATTTCATTGATGGTAACTTAACTGGTCAAAAATATTTGGATCTTTTGCAACAGCAAATAGTTCCAGAAATTAGACGATTGGCAGGTCCTCGATTTAATGAAGTATGGTTTCAACAAGATGGCTGTCCAGCACATAATACACGTTTGGTTTTGGATTATTTAAATAATACTTTTCCAAACCGTCTTATTGCTGGATTGAGAGCTACAATACCGTGGCCCGTTCGCTCTCCTGATCTGGCTCCTAACGATTATTTTCTTTGGGGTTATGCAAAATCCAAAATTTATGGTTTTCGGGATGATGGCGCTATGAATCTTGATGAATTGCGTGTAAAAATTCGCATGTTTTTCAAACAATTACACCTGTATGTTTTAAACAATGTTCGAAGAAGTTTCTATGATCGCTTAGGACATTGTTTAGCGGAAGGGGTGGATTGTTTGAATACTTGCTTTATTAATTAATTTATTTAGGGTTTTTTTGTTTTTACTTAATTTTTTATGTAGAATTATTTTTTTAGTTTTTAGTTGGGATTTTTTAAAATAACATGTTTTTTTCCTTAGAATCAAAACAATAATTTTATTATTGTTTTGATTCAAAAAAACTCTGATAAGCAATAGCGAATTTTATCTCCTACATGCGTTAAATAATTATGAAAAACATGAAATACGGCAGTACATCCCAACCCGTCCGTGGTTACAAAGTTACTGAGGATTGAACGAAAGCGCGCCGGTTGGACGCGCGAACCTCGGCTGCAGTGCTTAGAGGGTAATCGCAAATTCGTCCGGTCCATTGCTATATACCTAGTAGGGTGCCCCTGTCTGTATTGGTATATAAGTGCATATTTTTTGATAAAAAGTTCATTTATTTGTTTTACATAACGTGTTCAATATCACATAATAAGGAAAAATATAATGACGACCATACCTTATAGATGTACAGGGTCTTTGATTATATTTACGTGGCTTCTGGGGCGTTTATTTTTGAAGACAGAAAAAAATGTTTTATATAAAAATTGTAGGATTTTTCCATATTATCTTTTAAAATTATCAGTAAAAAAATATCGCAATAAAAAAATGGAAAAATATAGCAACTTCAACTTTTTAAAATGGAAACACCCTGTATATTATGCGCTACAACGAAAGACTTTTTTTTCTGATTTCAAATATATATACATTGATGATATTTAGATGAATCATTTTTGATATATTTTAGGTTAAATTATTAA
Organism: Listronotus oregonensis; assembly: GCA_019359885.1. Taxonomy (NCBI): domain Eukaryota; kingdom Metazoa; phylum Arthropoda; class Insecta; order Coleoptera; family Curculionidae; genus Listronotus; species Listronotus oregonensis. Next base: position 81,947 of record JAHBCN010002261.1, read on the forward strand.
TAAATTACAAAAAATTTCATATTAGTATAGAAAGCTGAAACAATAAAATTGTTATGTTGCTGAATTGGTGGGGTTTTCTTGGACCAATAATGTTTATTTTTGTGATTAAACATTCCTGCTAAAGTGAAGGAAGACTTGTCATGAATAGAATTATATTTAAAAACTTTGGATTCTGCTGCATAAACCCAATTTCCAATGCAAACTTAGGTCGGTCCTGCATGTTTTGTTCAGGAAGATTCTGAACGGACATAAATTTTTTAATAAAGTTTTATTAATAATTATCCGGTAGGAAAAAAAAAACGAGGAAATATCCTAAAATTGGTTCATTTTGGCTGCAGTTCTCTTCTTCATTTTAAAGCTTTTCGTTCAATAAACATTCTTACTATGTATTTAATAGTATCTATAGATGGTACCCGTTGTTTGCACTGTCGTCACATTATTATTGTTACCATAAAAAAGACGCATAATAGCGATTTTTTGTTGTTCTTAAAACCATCGACAAAAAAGCAATACAAACTACTTTTAATAGTTAAAATGATAAATTCCAACTTTTTACAATATCAATACGTCAAATTTATTAAAAACAATTTTGATTTTTTCATAGCTTTTGCTAATATGATTTTTTTAATTTTTTATTTATATTTTAGCTAATATTCAAAATGGTTTATCCAAATATCAACAATGTTATATATATTTGAAATCAGAAAAAAAATTTTTATTGTAGCGCATAATATACAGGGTGTTCCATTTAAAAAAGTTGAAGTTATTTTATATTTTCCATTTTTTTAATGCGATATTTTTTTTACTGATAATTTTAAAAGATAATATGGAAAAAACCTACAAGTTTTATATAAAACATTTTTTTCTGTCTTCAAAAAATAAAGGCTCCAAAAGCCACGTAAATATAATCAAAGACCCTGTACGCAATTCAGTCAGTAGGTATGGCGGTAGCTTGGCACCACCCACTCCCACAACTATTAATTTTTTTCATTTAGCTCCGCGAAATTTTCATCCAGTACCTAGTACTAAGATTTTGAGAAATTATATTATAAATATGTAATTGTTAACCTACAAAATATCCAGCAAAGTACATTATTCAATATCCCAATTTAATACTTAAATTATCCCGCTTTTTCGAGCGCAGTATACAACAAAAGTGTAAAGGCACCCAAATTGTTAAGGGAAATCCGCCCGTTATATTCTTACACCCTATATAAAAGAGTAAATGCCCTACAAAACCATCTAAATGCATAAATGCAAAATTAATAACCTATCTTCTATAATTTTATATAATAATATAAAATATATGATATTCTGATTTTTTCTGTTCAAATATTTAGAATATTTTTTTTTTCAACGGGTCATAGGAAACTTGAAAAAGGTGGTTTCATTAATTTTAAAAAAGAATTTCAAATATAAAGCTACTAATATCCGAAAAGACTAGATAGAACTTTTTTTTTGACTAGCCTAAGACGATTTCAAGCATGGCTATAGATGACAGTTAAACACTGCATATTACATAACCACAATTAAAATCTGGGTCGTTTAAAATCACATTTAATCTAGTGAGTATTTTTTGGTCAAAACAATAAAATAAAAATATGAACCAATAAATGGTTTCAAAAACCACCATTTTTAAAGTTCTAAGCAATTTATTTTTACTATACCCTCATTTAAAGTGGTAACTTTTTTTTTCTTCCCCTCTTAGCCTTTTCCTCTGGTTTAACAGGAGTGTTTAGGGTGGTAGGAATAAGTGGAGTAATAGGCGCAACAGTTCCACTAGCCTTACCTGATCTTCCACAATCATGACACGAAACCAATTCTTCCACGCCACCTGTTTTCTTATTTTGCGTTGAGTCTCCCAAACAAAAGTCACAGTAGGGACTGGGTGGGACCTTTCTTTCACCTCCCATTGGTAAAGGAAGCGCCGGACCCGCCCCCATCTCTTGGCTGGGAGCAACGCTTGTCGACGGAGTTTCTATGTCTTTTTCAGGCTTTAAAACCGGCATGGGCGGATCGTCACCATTATTTGCAGTTGGTTGAGCGGGCAAATTGGGTGGGAGTGTAGGCGGAGCCTGATTTGGTCCTGCCCCTGGCTGAGTTGGAGCCACAGGAGGGACTACGGGTTGTGATCCAGGAGGTCCTGGCACTGGGGTGCCAGGTTGACGCCCACGACGTCCGGGAGTACCTATGGGCGTAACATTTGTTTTAGAGGCGTGCGTAAAAGTGGACAAACCTTGCTTAAAAGTACTTTCAGTCACCATGCCAAACATACCAATACAAAAAGCTACATTTTTAAAAGGGAAACAGTTTTTAGAGTATTATTTTTCAAAGTAAATAGATACTGATGGCGGCAGATTTAGTCTACAATATGCGCTCGCAACACAATATTATCTGTTAAATAACATATACTAGAAATTAGGGCTATAATTCAAAACACACAAACATAAAGAAGAATACTAAATATAGTCAACATAAAGAAAAAAATTGAGTTTTACCGACAAAAAAAGAAATGCTATTTAAAGATAAATAAATAATTTAAAGGAGCTTTTAGCATAAAATCTACACATGCATGCTACAAAACGTAAACACACGTCGTTGGGGTAGTAGAATGTGGAAAAACATAGTAAAGCAATTGCTTTCTCTAAAAGTAACCCATATAGGTTTTTTTAAAATATCATGGCCAACACGGGCTCAATACAGTGTTCTAATTTAGAAATTTTCCAAAGTCTACACCCACAACAAGATAAAGTGAACACAATAAAAAACAAAAGGCATGTACCGGGAGTCTGGTTCAAGAACGAAACATAACTATCTTGGTAGACTTGTCCTTGAGAGGGTCCAGCCCCTGGCGAGCCTTGAGAGACGGCATCTTCGCCGGCAGGCCCTAGAGGGACGGGGCCGGACGGTCCGGCAACCACACTGGCCGAAGCACCTGGAAGAGCCCCTCCCCCAGGGTTGCTATTGGTTCCGCCGCTCATAGGCGAGGCCGCGGCGCTGTCTCGCGAATTTTCGTCGCTTGCGCCCTCTTTATGCGAGTGGCCGTAATGGTAGGTGAGTCCTGGACGAGTTTTGTATCGCGCGCCACACACTGAAAGAAACAGACGATGCCGGAAGGTTGGAAATTTTGGTTTTAGTCTTGCACAATGACTAGTGCAAAATATCTTTTACTTATGTCTAGAAATTTCCTGAGTGAAATGATGTGCATTTTTGTACAAAGGTGATTTTGTGGCGACAAAAGTAAATGGGCAGGGTGTTTAACATAATAAATAATTTATGGGTAAATTTTTTTATAACAGTTTTTCATTTTGTTTCCCCAAAGCAATTCGTTTCAGCATATCAACGTATATGTTGATTCTTTACGTAAAGTTAATAAAAAATAATAATAAAAACCTATGTAAATAAAATGTTTTTTTTTTTTTAAGTGGCAATTGTTCGTCAAATTTGCTGCAGTTTTAAAAGCATCTTCAACAACCTCAACGTATGCACCTTCTTAAAGTTTATTTAAGTATTTGCTCAAATGGAAGCATATACTTGCTATTCTTAGCTTTCCCAGATAGTTTACAAGTAACGAATTAACTAACCAGAACCAAAAATAAACAAATTGGAATAAACCCAAGATTCTTAATTTATTTCCTTATTTTTTACCATAAAAAAAAACTTTCGGCTTAATAAGGGGTTTGGAAATTTGTACTTCCCAGTGAGACTAAAAGTTGATTTTTTAGGGAACAAAAATAAGAATGAGATAAGAATGACAAAGTTACTTTAATTAAATTAGCACGGTTTATGTATTGCAATTTTATGACTAAAAATGTTATCTTTAAAATAAATTGACCCAAATAGTCGAAGAAAAAAGAGACCAATCTTACCCAGTGTGCACTTTTATTTAGGGAATATTGACATCATATCATCATCATCATTCAGCCCTCTGTGTCCATTGTTGAACACAGGCCTCCCCAATCATTTTCCATTCCAATCGATTTTCAACTGTTTGTATCCAGTTGCTGCGGATCCTCTTAATATCGTCCGACCAACGCGTAAGTGGTCTTCCTCTACTTCGCTTGTCCGTTCTAGGTCTCCACTAGAGAAGCCTCTTTTCCCATCGATCATCCTGCATCCGTGCAACGTGGCCAGCCCAGCCCGGTTCTTCCGCGCAAATCCGCGTCTCTTATGTGGTCCCTTAAGGTCACACCAAGCATGGATCCCTCCATCTTCCCCTATGTAACTCTAAGTTTCGTAGCTGTTGATGTTGTTAGTGTTGGTATTTCTGAGCCATATGTCATTACTGGTAGCACGCACTGATCCAAAACCTTTCTTTTTAGATTTACGGGAATGTCACTCTTGAAAACGTCTTTAAGTCTTCCAAAAGCTGTCCATGAGAGAGTGAGCCTTCTCTTTAGTTCGCATGTCTGATTATCCCTTGAGATGCTAACCTCATGGCCAAGGTATACATATCTATCCACCATTTGAATTTCAGCTCTGCCAAGCTACAACTGGGAACAAGGTTTGTCATGAATTTTGTTTTTGACATATTGATATTAAGACCGACTTTTCCACACACCTCTCGCAGGTCCTGCACCATCAATCGCATTTCTTTTAGAAGATATATAATATATATATATATATATATATATATATATATATATATATATATATATATATATATATATATATATATATATTTTATATATATATGCAATAAATAACATTTCAAAGAAAACTTAAATTTCCTTACTTACAGGTATCGATATTTTTTCGCCATATTTTTCTTATTGTTTAGTTTAGATAGCATAAGTTGTATGAACTGTTTAAAGTTGGAGATTTTTATTATACTTTTTTAGTCAATAAACAGCAGTCAGCCTGTAAAACCTATCAATAAATGAACAGCGCATAATAAGGTTCTAATTTAGAAATTTTCCAAAGTCTACACCCACAACAAGATAAAGTGAACACAATAAAAAACAAAAGGCATTCCCGGGAGTCTGGTTCAAGAACGAAACATAACTATCTTGGTAGACTTGTCCTTGAGAGGGTCCAGCCCTGGCGAGCCTGAGAGACGGCATCTTCGCCGGCAGGCCCTAGAGGGCGGGGCCGGAGGTCCGGCAACCACACTGGCCGAAGCACCTGGAAGAGCCCTTTCCCCAGGGTTGCTATTGGTTCCGCCGCTCATAGGCGAGGCGGGCGCTGTCTCGCGAATTTTCGTCGCTTGCGCCCTCTTTATGCAAAAGTGGCCGTAATGGTAGGTGAGTCCTGGACGAGTTTTGTATCGCGCGCCACACACTGAAAGAAACAGACGATGCCGGAAGGGTTGGAAATTTTGTTTTAGTCTTGCACAATGACTAGTGCAAAATATCTTTTACTTATGTCTAGAAATTCCCTGAGTGAAATGATGTGCATTTTTGTACAAGGTGATTTTGTGGCGACAAAAGTAAATGGGCAGGTGTTAACATAATAAATAATTTATTATTTATTATGTTAAATGTGGAAAATTTTTTTTTATAACAGTTTTTCATTTTGTTTCCAAAGCAATTCAGTTTCAGCATATCTAACATATATGTTGATTCTTTACGAAAAGTTAATAAAAATAATAAAACCTATGTAAAAAAAAATTTTTTTTTTTTTTAAAATTTTAAGTGGAATTGTTCGTCAAATTTGAAAAGCAGTTTTATAAGCATCTTCAACAACCTCAACGTATCACCTTCTTAAAGTTTTCATAAAAGAGACCAATCTTACCCAGTGTGCACTTTTATTTAGGAATATTGACATCATATCATCATAATCATATCATTTCACCCCTGTGTTCATTGTTGAACACAGGCCTCCCCAATCATTTTCCATTCCAATCGATTTTCAACTGTTTGTATCCAGTTGCTGCGGATCCTTTAATATCGTCCGACCAACGCGTAAGTGGTCTTCCTCTACTTCGCTTGTCCGTTCTAGGTCTCCACTAGAGAAGTCTTTTTCCCATCGATCATCCTGCATCCGTGCAACGTGGCCAGCCCAGCCTGGGTTCTTCCGGCAAATCCGTCTCTTATGTGGTTTAAGGTCACACCAAGCATGACCCCTTTCCATCTTCCTCTATGTACTCTAAGTTTGTAGCTGTTGATGTTGTTAGTGTTTATTTCTGAGCCATATGTCATTACTGGTAGCACGCACTGACCCAAAAACCTTTCTTTTAATTTACGGGAATGTCACTCTTGAAAACGCTTTAAGTCTTCCAAAAGCTGTCCATGAGAGAGTGAGCCTTCTCTTTAGTTAGATGTCTGATTATCCTTAGATGCTAACCTCATGGCCAAGGTATACATATCTATCCACCATTTGAATTTCAGCTCTGCCAAGCTACAAGGGGGAACAAGGTGTCATAAATTTTTTTTGACATATTAATATTAAGACCGACTTTTCCACACACCTCTCGCAGGTCCTGCACCATCAATCGATTTCTTTTAGTATAATATATTTTAATATTTTTAAATATATATATATATATATATATATATATATATATATATATATATGCAATAAATAACATTTCAAAGAAAACTTAAATTTCCTTACTTACAGGTATGCCGATATTTTTTCGCCATATTTTTCTTATCGTTTAGTTTAGATAGCATAAGTTGTATGAACTGTTTAAAGTTGGAGATTTTTTATTATACTTTTTAGTCAATAAACAGCAGTCAGCCTGTAAAACCTATCAATAAATGAACAGCGCATAGTAAAGATTCACTATTTAAAAGGAGATACTGGTTACGATTGGTCAATTTTTTCTTCGACGGGCTTAAAAACGTGGGTTTACAATAATTTTTTATATGACTGCTGAGGATGAACTACTGCAACAAATTTGACAAATATCAAAATGAAAATTTACCCATAATCAAATGAACAACCTGAATGGATTGACGAATTCTCAGGAAAAATTATGTTAAGCATCCTGATAAAATAAAAAATGAAAATCTTCTGCTTGATGCCTCTTATAAACAGTACAATTTTAATATAGTACTGATCCTATTATATTATTTATTTAATTGCTGTTTTGGATATCTAAAAACACTAACTTAAATAATACATTATTAAAGTCAGTTGATCCTTACGAACTAACAGATTTACCCAAAAAGGCTTTGTAAACAAATGTATGACCTTAGTATAGAGTCAATTTTAATAGCCAAATTTAAATAATTTTGATTATTAATTTAATTTTAGTATTTTTCTTTAAACCTTTATTGTGATCGAAATTTGCAACAAAAATAGCGGGTGACAATGAAATCACTACAAGCTTTAATTTTCTTAAATAAACACTAATTTTTTTTCAAACGTCGGTAGATCCGTCATTACTCGACTGTGTAGGCGACTGTTAAGTTTTATTTTTCCTCCGCCGGAGCTTTACTTTTCACTTCCCCGCCGGCGGAGGAAAAAGTGTTATCATAGCAGCATAGATATAAACAAACAACAAAACAAGCGTCTACAGCTCAATATTTATTAAACTAGAATTTGTATTTAGTACTCAATTGAATAATAAAGGTACTTACTCAATAACTGCTTATCAATACGGAATTAAAACGCAATCGGAGACGCAATTTTAAAAAAATAATTAATGTTGACAGTGACCACTGACAGCCTAATGTTATATTACTATAGCCACTATTCACCGACAGCGGTCTAAGCCGCCTTGCGAACCCACCTATCTTTAATAATTATTACTATTAAAAAAAGATGTTTTTGCATTAATTTGTCTGAGGAAAAAACAGCATATTTTATTTGGAGGAAAAGTTACTTTTCATGGCTTGCTCTCTGTTACAAAGAATATACCCATACCATTTTAAAATTTATTAAGTAACCGATTCTCATTAAAAATACTTGAATTCCATTAAATTTTTATCTGCTTCCGAATATTACAAAAACAGAAAAGTATCAATATCAGAAGATCATCTTTTTTATTTGTCCAGAGCATGATTTTAATGAAAACATCAGAAAAAAAATAAGGAGGGACTGGAACCGATTAAGTTTATTTACGTTTTTAATGTTACTTTATAAAAGCATATCAGGCATACGTTTTAGTGCACAATGGAGCGTACATTATAAATAGAGAAGGCCTTAAAGCACACACCGTTTTACATTAAAGTTACGTCTATCCATACCTCAAGAAATAATGAAATAAAATATAAAGTTTTCTAGGAAGTTGTCAAATGAAGCGGAATGAATATACATTTACGTGTAGGAATCGACCGATACCGATATCGGTATCGGCCGATATGTAAAGTGCAATACCGGCCTTATAAAAATATTAATAGTGGGTATTAAAAACAAACTTAACTAAAAAAAATAAAGAATTATATTTAATATTTAAAGTTAGGTCTGGTAAGTTATGATGCAACAAAATTAAATTTTTTACCTTTTCTGGGCTTAGAAGATTTCTTGCGCTTTCATATATGTTTCCAGCTGAAGGGAATACCTGTTCACTAGCCACACTACTTGGTGGGGGTGCTAAATATATTACTGCACATTTATATAAAAATGGAAAAATGTGTTTTTTGTTTGCCCACCAAGTCAAAGAATCTTTTTTTTTTAAATTATTTTATGGCTAATTCAATGTACATTTTATGTTCCCCTTGAATTTTATGAATTAAATCATTGGCTTCCTTATCTAACGGCGATTTACTTGCCGGCGTAAATTCCTCAAAGGTATTCCAAAACAAACTATAAGGAATCTAGTCATTGTCCACCCCTTCCCCTCGAGACCCTTACGTAAATAGTGAATGGCCCCTGACTGTACTACATACTGTATTTTTTGTGAGTTAATTCCCTGGGGGGAAAAAATTGAATTTTTAAAAGGGGTTTTTTTTTTTTTTTAATTTTTTTTTAAAAAAAACCCCCCCCTTAAAATTTTTGAATTAAAAAAATTTTTTTTTTGGGGTTTTTTTAAAAAAAATTTTAAAAAAATTTTTTTTTTTTTAAAAAAAATTTTTTTTCCCCCCCCCAAAAAAAAAGGAAAAGGGGAAGGGGGATTTTTTTAAATTTTTTTAAAAGTTTTTTTTCCCAAAAAAATTTTAAAAAAAAAATTTTGGGCCCATTTTTTAAAAAAAAAAAGGGAAAAAAAAATTTTTTTTTTTTAAAAAAAAAAAGGGGGGGAAAATTTTTTGGGGGGAAAAAAAAGGGGTTTTCCCCAAACGGGTTGAAAAAAACCCGGCCTTTTTTAAAAAAAGGGGAAAAAAATTTTTTAAAAAAAAAAAAAATTTTAAAAAAAAATTTTTTGGGGGGAAAAAAAAAAGGGGGGGTTTTTTTTTTAAAGTTTCCTTTTTAAAAAGGGGGGGGAAAAAAAAAAAAACCCCAAAATTTTGGGGGGGGAAAAAATTTTTAATTTTTAAAAAAAAAAAGGGGGTTTTTTTTTGGGGAAAAAAATTTTTTTTGGGGGTTTTTTTTTTTTTAAGGAAATTTTTTTTCCCCAAAATTTTTTAAAAAAAATTTTTTTTTGGGGGGGGGGGAAAAAAATTTTAAAACAAAAAACCAAAAAATTTTTTTTTCCACCCTTTTTAAAAAATTTTTTGGGGGGGGGGTTTTTTTTTTTTTTTTTAAAAAAAAAATTTTTTTTTTTAAAAAGGGATTTAAAAAAATTTTTTTTTAAAAAAAAATTTCCGGGGGGGGGCCCCCCAAAGGGGGTTTTTGGGGGAAGGGGGGCCTTTTTTTTTAAAAAAAAACCCCCCCCTTTTTTTAAAAAGGGGTTTTTTTTTTTTTTCCCTTTAAAGGGGGAAAAATAAAAAAAAAACCCCCCCGGGGGGAAAATTTTTTAAAATTTCCTTTTTTTGGGGAAAACCCCCTTTTTAAAAAAACCCAAAATTTTTTTTTTAAAAATTTTAAATTTTAAAAATTTTTTTTTTTTTTAAAAAAAAAAAAAAATTTAAAAAAAAAATTTTTTGGGGTTTAATGGGGGGGAAAATTTAAAAAAAAAAATTTTTTTTTCCCCCCCCGGGGGGGCCCCGGGGTTTTGGGGGGCCCCTTTCGGGGTTTAAAAGGTTTTTCCCCCCCCCTTTTTTAGAAAATTTTAAAAAAAAAAAACCAAAGGGGTTTGGAATTTTTTAAAAAAAATTTTAAAATCGGGGGGGGAAAAATTTTTCCCCCAAAAAAATTTTTTAAAAAGGGGGGTTTTTTTTAAAATTTAAAAAATTTTTTTCCAAAATTTAAAAATTTTTGGGGTTTTTTCCCCAATTAAAAATTTTTTTTTTTTTTAAAAAAGACTTTTCCCCAAAAAAAAGGGGGGAAAAAAAAAAAGGGAAAAAAATTTAAAAAAAAAGGGGGGGGGGAAAAATTTTTTTCCCCAAAAAAAGGAAAAAAAAGGGGGTTTTAAAAAAACCCAAAGGGTTTTTTTTTTTTTAAAAAAAAATTTTTTAAAACCTTTTTTAAAAAAAAATTTAAAGGGGGGAAAAACCCAAAAAAAAAAAAAAAAATTTTTTTTTTTTAAAAATTTTTTTTAAAAAAAATTTTTTTCCCCCCTTTTTTTTTTTGGGGGGGTTTTTTTTTTTTTTTGGGGGGGGAAAAACCCAAAGGGGGGTTTTTTTTTTTTTTTTTTTAAAAATTTTTTGGGGGCCCCCCAAAAAATTTTTTTGGGGGGGAAAAAATTTTTTTTTGAAAAAAAAAATTTGTTTTTAAAAAACCCCCTTTTTAAAAATTTGCCCCCAAAAAAAAAATTTAATTTTTAAAAAAAAAAAAAACCCCCTTCCCCCCCAAAAAAATTTTAACCCAAACCCAAAGGTTTCCCCTTGGGGGCCCGGGGGAAAAACCTTTGGGCCGGAGGGAAAAAAAGGGGGAAAAAAAAAAAAAACCCGGGGGGGGGTTTTGGGAAAAAAGGGGGGGGGAAAAATTCCTTTGGTTTTTTTTTTTTTTTTGGGGTTTTTTTTTTTTTTTAAAAAAAATTTTTTTTTTTTTTTTAAAACCCAAAAATTTAAAGTTTTATTTAAAAAAATTTTGGGGGGGGGGGTTTTTTTTTTTTAAAATTTTTTTTGGGGGGTTTAAATTTTTAAAAAAAATTTTAAATTTTTCCCTTTTTTTAAAACCCCCCCTTTTTTCAAAATTTTTTTTTTGGGGTTTGGAAAAAAAATTTTTTAAAAATTTTTTTTTAAATTTTTGGTTTTTTTTGGGTTTTTTTTTCAAAAATTTTTTTTTCCCCCAAAAAAATTTTTTTTTTTTAAAAAAAATTAAGGGGTTTAAAATTTTGTTGTTTTAAAAAACAAATGTCGAAAAAAAAAAAACTTTCTGAGTTATGGATAGTTTCGATAGGTAGTAATAACACACTTTACATAAATATGTTAGTATGGAAAATTAAAGGAATGAGTTAAAAGTATACACGAAATAGTTTCTCTTTTACGAACCCAAGCGCCTGGTAACGTGAACCCGAACCGAAAGTTAACCTTAACCAACGGTTATATATCCTAAAAGAAATTTTTAAATAAAAATATATCCAACAAAAAAAAAACATAAACATAATAATATTTTGTTATTCACTTTGTCTGGATAATCATGTAATGTTGCCAATTAAACAAAAACTGAAGACACCTGTTGCCAGATGTCTATTCGGTTCGAGTCCCTGCCTGTAGATTAAGAAAAAGCTTACTAAAGCCAAAATAAGCATATTTTACTAAGTTAGAATTTTTTATTTTTTGGTATTATTTTTTTTTAAAGTGGGTAAACCAAGGTAGTTTGAAGGTTAATGGAAGCCCAGTACTGTAGAACAATTTTTTCCACACGTGCAGGGCAAAAAAGGCAAACGGGTATGTTGGAAAAGACCCTGCGGAGTTTGCGCAATTAATAGTACGGTCAGGTCCGGACTTCCATAATTCTATGTTACCACGCGTAAAAAATTGACATCATCAAATGTCAAACTCAAACTACCTACAGTTTCACCGTTTTCCTATTTTTTTCACAACATTGTTGGTTTTTAAACGGGAAAATACTATAGAAGGGCAAAAATAGTAAAAAAAGGGTTTTAAATTTTTTTATCATATTTAATGATCGATTCTCAAAAAAAAAACGTTGTGGAAAAAAACTTACTTTAGATTTGTGATCAGCGCCTCTGTATGAAAAAAATCATCGAAATTGGCGAGGGTCAAGAAAAGTGAAAAAGGACCATAATTTAGATTGGTCTTTTGTGTTTTCGGGTCATACAAGATTATATAAATCTCAATTGTATAAAAGTACAAAAAATAGTGTCACATCAAGCAGGTAACATAAACACTTTTAAAAAGAAATATCGTTTTACATAGGATTTTTTTTTTTTTTTAAATCTTGGGACAGTCCACCAAGGCTTAGCCTTTAAACCCGTAACGTACCGTGGGGGTGTGGTAATTATTCTTTTCCAACTCCCCGGGCAAAAAGCCGTGAAAAAAACCCATAAAAAAACGATATATTCCCCCCCCCCCCGTCGGTGGGTAAAAGAAAGGGAAAAATTTTTTAAGCGTGGGGTCATTAATAAAACAAAGCTTTATTTTAAAAAGGAATCAAGGGTAAGAGTTGTGGGGAAAAATTCCCCAGACAAGAGAATAATATTCTAAAGATGGTTTGATTTGGGATACATTCAGATTAAGATTAGAAAAGAAAAAAACTTTCTTTGGGTCGAAAAAAAAAATGCTTTTTTGAAGCATGGATGTAATGTGTTTGTGCCAGTTAAGGGGTTATTCTCAAAAAAAAACGCCAACAAGATTAAAAAGACTCCAAACGACAATAAAACATGAAATTCGCCCCCCCAAAGGGGGTTTATAAAACGACGGCACAGCGCGGGCAAAAACAGCCCTTTGGGACATTGGGCCGATCAATCGGCATTTTATGCCAATGGTCTCATAGCGCCCGCCCTTTCACACGAAAACGGAAAGGGGGCCCGGGTCTTCTTCCCAAAATTTTAAAGTGTTGCCCAACCCAAAATTTTTGGCACACACTGATTTTTTCTACAAAAATTTTTTGAAATTTTGTTTTTCCCTTTAAAAATTTTTGGGCCCCTTAAATACAAATTTTTTTAAAAAAAAACCAATTTTTTTAATTAAATTTCCAAAAAATTTTGTTTT